>JARSSU010029211.1:0-14601 GCA_029619165.1 Eurosta solidaginis | reverse complement strand
AATACGAATCGATTCATATAACTTTTATATGATTTTACGTATGCTAAGTATGCGAAACAGCCTGTCAATTGATTGTATGGAAATTTTGTTAGCGTATTAATATATAGATTTTAAGAGGGCGTGGGCCTTAGTTCTATAGGTGGACGCCTTTTCGAGATATCGCAATAAAGGTGGACCAGGGGATGACTCTAGAATTTGTTTGTACGATATGGGTATCAAATGAAAGGTCTTAATGAGTATTTTGAAAGGGAGTGGGCCTTAGTTCTATAGGTGGATGCCTTTTCGAGATATCGCCATAAAGGTGGGCCAGGGGTGACTCTAGAATTTTTTTGTACGATATGGGTATCAAAGGAAAGGTGTTAATGGGTATTTTAAAAAGGAGTGGGCCTTAGTCCTATATGTGGGCGCCTTTTCGAGATATCGCCATAAACGTGGACCAGGGGTGACTCTAGAATGTGTTTGTACGATATGGGTATCAAATTAAAGGTATTAATGAGGGTTTTTAAAGGCGTTTTCGAGATATCGACCAAAATGTGGACCAGGGTGATCCAGAACATCATCTGTCGTGTACCGCTAATTTATTTATACATGTAATACCACGAACAGTATTCCTTCCAAGACTCCAAAGGCTTTTGATTTCGCCATGCAAAACTTTTTCATTTTCTTCTACTTAATATGGTAGGTGTCACACCCATTTTACCAAGTTTTTTTTCTAAAGTTATATTTTGCGTCAATAGACCAATACAATTACCATGTTTCATCCCTTTTTTCGTATTTGGTATATAATTATGGCATTTTTTCATTTTTCGTAATTTTCGATATCGAAAAAGTGGGCGTGGTCATATTCGGATTTCGGCAATTTTTTACACCAATACAAAGTGAGTTCAGATAAGTACGTGAACTGAGTTTAGTAAAGATATATCGATTTTTGCTCAAGTTATCGTGTTAACGGCCGAGCGGAAGGACAGACGGTCGATTGTGTATAAAAACTGGGCGTGGCTTCAACCGATTTCGCACTTTTTCACAGAAAAAGTATCGTCCTAGAATGTAAGCCTCTACCAAATTTCACAAGGAATGGTAAATTTTTGTTCGACTTATGGCATTAAAAGTATCCTAGACAAATTAAATGAAAAAGGGCGGAGCCACGCCCATTTTGAAATTTTCTTCTATTTTTGTATTTTGTTGCAACATATCATTACTGGAGTTTAATGTTGACATAATTTACTTATATACTGTAAAGACATTAACTTTTCTTTTAAAATTTGAATTTAAAATTGATTTTTTTTAAAGTGGGCGTGGTTGTTCTCCGATTTTGCTAATTTTTATTAACCAGACATATAGTAATAAAAGTAACGTTCCCGCCAAATTTCATCATGATATCTTCAACGACTGCTAAATTACAGCTTGCAAAACTTCTAAATTACTTCTTTTAAAAGTGGGCGGTGCCACACCCATTGTCCAAAATCTTACTAGTTTTCTATTCTGCGTCATAAGTTCAACTCACCTACCAAGTTTCATCGCTTAACCCGTATTTGGTAATAAATTATTGCACTTTTTCGGTTTTTCGAAATTTTCGATATCGAAAAAGTGGGCGTGGTTATTGTCCGATAACGTTCATTTTAAATAGCGATCTGAGATGAGTGCCCGGGCACCTACACACCAAATTTCATCAAGATACCTCAAAATTTACTCAAGTTATCGTGTTAACGGACGGACAGACGGAAGGCGGACGGACGGACGGACATGGCTCAATCGAATTTTTTTCGATATTGATGATTTTGATATGTGGAAGTCTATATCTATCTCGATTCCTTTATACCTGTACAACCAACCGTTATCCAATCAAAGTTAATATACTCTGTGAGCTCTGCTCAACTGAGTATAAAAAAATTATATCATTTTAACAAAGATGCTAAATTATCTTTAACAGTAGATGCATCTAACACAGCGATTGGGAGCGTTATACAATAAAATTACAATTTTTTTTTAAATTGCATTCTTTTTTAAAAAAACGTTCTCCAACTGAAATTAAGTACAGAGCTTTTGATAGGGAATTGTTGGCAATTTATTTAAATATAAAACATTTTAGATATCTTTTGGAAGGACGAAAATTTACAGTTTATACGGACCATAAACCATTGACCACTGCTTTAAATTCAAAAACAGGACGGAGTCCCAGTCAAACGAGACATTTGGAATTCATAGCACAGTTCACTGATGACATATAGTATATTAAAGGAGAATCCAATGTTATAGCGGATACGCTGTCCAGAGCCTTTTAAGTTAGTGCAATACAGAATTCGGAACTGAATTTTAAAATTTTACATTTAAAGTTAGTTAATATCCCTATTTTAAATTTCAATTTCAAATTTCGCTGCATTGGCACTATTCTATACATTTCGGTGCGTTTTTAACTTGTGGTTTTGTGGACATTTTCGCTTGCGCTCCAGTAGAAATCTTAAGCTCTATATAAAACAGCCAATGAATCGATTAAATTGAATGTCGAGATGCTCGCGAGCCTTTCGAGTAATTCGAGATTCGAGACTAGCGATAAATCTCTACTCGAACAAGTTCGAGAAATCGTAAGCTTTAGTTGAGAATTTTCAAAGACAATTAAAAGCTACTATTATGGCTAGGGATGGAACAAATACTTGGTATAATGAATTACCTGTCATAATATTTTGTTAAGATCAATTTACACACCAGCGGAAATGGTTTTTGGCCAAAATTTACGTTTGCCGGGGGAACTTGTTGTGCCATCAGCTGAAAATTTCTCATTAAGTGAAATTTTAAGTAATTTACGTGAACATTTTCGAAATATTAGATCAAATTTAAGTCATCATAAAGATGCTGATACCGGAAATTATGTTCCGAAAGATCTTCAAACTTGTAAATTTGCATTTGTTCGGGTTATTAATAAACATTTATTACTACAACCGGGGCCGTAGAGACAAAATCCGGGCCCGAGACTACACTATTTACGGGCCCCCTATAAAAAAACCACTAATACATTTGATTAATTTGAATTAATGACGTCTCATTCATGAAGATGAATGGATTACATCAAACAAAATTTTTGCCATATCAACTAAATTATTTTTGTAATTTATTTAATAATTTGGGAAAAATTTAAACAACGTGACATCAGGACGGACAAGGCGACAGCTGTTTCGATTATACCTTGTAAATCTCTTCAAAGCCTTTTCTCCCGGGAGTGGGAGTCGAACCCGCACTCCTACGATAGTTGAACTGGTTATAAACGCATTCAGCTACGTCATGCCTTAGTTGTTGTAAAGTTTTTCCCAATTGCCTTCTTTTTGCATATTTTAATCTTTTACACATTGCATACTTCGTATGCAATTATGTGTTAAAGCTATGCTTGGTACGGCGGTTTTCAAAGAAACTTTGGTTTTGTTGCTGTTTTTGTTCTATTTATAGAACTACAACGAATTAACCAATTTTGTCTGTTTGTATGATTTAATAATCGGGGATTGCCCGTATTGCTTTTTTTTAAATGTATGAAAACATTTATTTGAAGCAATTTTTTAATTTTATAATTTATTTAATAATTTGGGAAAAATTTAAACAACGTGACATCAGGACGGACAAGGCGACAGCTGTTTCGATTATACCTTGTAAATCTCTTCAAAGCCTTTTCTCCCGGGAGTGGGAGTCGAACCCGCACTCCTACGATAGTTGAACTGGTTATAAACGCATTCAGCTACGTCATGCCTTAGTTGTTGCAAAGTTTTTCCCAATTGCCTTCTTTTTGCATATTTTAATCTTTTACACATTGCAATTATTTTTGGACTAAGAGCTGAAAATAAAATTAACACAGAATATTTACTATTTATACTGTTTTATTGTAACGTAGCAATAGAATTCTCTTTTAACAGCCACATATTGTTTCAAACAATATTTTCTAGTTATGTATTTGATAACATTTTAGAACATTTCTGATAAATATAACGATGATTATAAATTTTAGTTATTCAATATAGAAGGTTCGGATATCAAAGAGTTGCTTTTCTTGCTTTTTTCGCTGCAAAATTTTTTTATAATAATATCAAAATTTTAATGTATACTGGAGCGATTTTCCGTCATCCCTTGCCAAATTTGGTTTCGAGACAAACCGGTTTCGGGCGTTGTGCCATCATCAGTGTCGATTTTTAACTGTCTTGCCAAAACGGATTTAACACAAAGCGTGGCAAGTCCTGAAACTCGCTCTTGAGATGAACACGATATATGAAAGTTTTTATACTCAGCTGAGCAGAGCTCACAGAGTATATAAACTTTGTTCGCATAACGGTAATCCGTAAAGGCATAAACAAATCGAAATAGATATAGACTTCTATATATCAAAATGGTCTGAGCGAAAAAAGAAAAAAAATTTTAACAAAAAATGAATATCTTTACAGTATATAAGTAAATTATGTCAACATTCAACTCCAGTAATGATAAGGTGCAACAAAATACAAAAATAAAATAAAATTTTAAAATGGGCGTGGATCCGCCCTTTTTCATTTAATTTGTCTAGAATACGTTTTGTAGACACATGGTAAACTTCTGTTCCTACTTTATTGTACCATTAATCTCAACCCAAATTGCATTTTTATTATATTCATTCTCCTTATGTATAAGTTCTATGTAGTATATGTAATATTGGTCTAGTTGAATAAATGTTGTTTAACCGAACGGTCGTGTTCTACATTGCGTTCTTATTCGTATATGCTTACAAAGGTTATGGGCCCAGGGCTTAAATAATATTACACGTGTTTCGGTAAATTGCTAAACATTTTTATTTAAATCGCTTGTCTCAAAACCGGTATTAAAAATGAGTAGTACATTTGCCCAAATCGAAAAATTAAATGGCGATAATTACGCGTCGTGGTGTGTTAGCACGAAAAGTCTGCTAATAACGCAGGATTATTTGCAAGCTGTGGATAAGACATGCCCTTCAACAGCATCGGCTGAGTTAAGGCGGCATGGTTAAAGGTGACCAAAAGCGTTGGCGATGACAACTTTGTGTTCAAAGCATCGGAATTTATCCACATCAAAAATTGCGCAACAGCAAGGTGCTTGGTTGAATTGAGGGACCTATACAATGCAAGTGGGCCTTCGCGTAAAGTAAATATATTCAAAAACTAATGCGACATCGACTTAAACATGGTGAAAAATGTTGCGACCAAATAAATGAGTTTTGCACTCTAGCGGATGATTAAAAGCATTGGAGTAGAGGTGCCAGAAGATTTTGCTCACCATTCTTCTTCTCTGTAGTCTGATGATATATATTTTATTGTTGCCATGGAAAGCAGAACACACTACCAAAGCTAGAACATTTTAAGGTGAAAATACTTGAGGAAGAACTGCGCCGCAAGGAGCGGAAAGAAATAAACGGTCCAAAGCGAAAAAACAGATATGTCAGCGAAGAGAAATCTGAGGTGTTATGCATGTGGTAAGAGAGGCCACATTCGGGCGGACTGCAAATCAAGAGGAAAAAGCACACCAGCATTGCTAAGCCTTTCAGATCGGTATTGCTTAGATCTGAATACATGGATACTAGATAGCGGCGCATCGTCGCATATGTGTCGAGATGAGAGTATTTTCTCTTCGATGACGAGATGTACACAGAAAGTGGTTCCGGCATCGGGCGAAGGTGTAAACGCAGTTGGCATTGGTAATGTGATTATTAAATCACATAACTGTAATATCACTCTGTGTGATGTGTTGTATGTGCCGATTTGCATTCTAATTTTTTATCAGTGAGTAAAATAATTAGCAATGGTCATACGGTACAGTTCTTTAAAAATGCAGCCCATGTAAAAACGAAAATAAAGCACTTTTCTCTGCTAAAATGGTTGATGGAATATTTTATTCGAATTTTCCCTTAAAAGAGAGTAACAAACTTTGAGTACAAGTGTAGAAAACACAAACGATATAAATTTATGGCATCGCAGGTACGGACACTTACACGTCGGAGATTTGTGCAAATTAGCAAATCATAAACATGGTGCGGGGATTGAGCACACAAAAAGCAAAACAACTTTAATTGTATGACTTGTGCGGTTTGTAAAATTAGTACCAAACCTTTTAGGGCACTATAATAGGGTACATAGTAAATCAGTTATTGAAGTCGTGCATAGTGACATTTGTGTGGTCCAATGCGGATTTGCTCTCAAGGTGAGCTCCAAATACTCTCATCACTTTTATCGATGATTATTCGAGATATACAGAAACTAAATTTTTGCGGCAAAAATCACAAGCGTTTTCAGCTTACGTAGATTTTTATGACGCGAGTAGAGAAGCAAACGGGTAAGAAATTAAAATGTCTCAGGACCGATAATGGACTGGAATATGTAAATTCTGATTTCAATGAGTTTTTCAAGCGTATGGAATTGTACACCAAAGAACTGTATGCTATACCCCACAGCAAAATGTAATAGCGGAGAGAGCAAACAGAACTCTCGTAGAGATGGCGCGATGCATGTTAGAGGACGCACAAAGTTATGGGTCTGAGCAGTAAGTACTGCTACGTATATAAGAAATCGTTCCTGTACCAAAGTACTAAAAAACCAAACACCGTTTGAGCGTTGGTTTGGTAGGAAACCGTGCCGTTACATATTTTAAGACGATTGGCTGCGAAGCTGTTGCTTTAGGTAAGCAGCGCAGTAATCAAAATTTGAGCTAAAAGGAAGCAAATTAATATTTTTGTGTACGCTGATATTGTAAAGGGCTACAGGTTGTACAATAAAACAACAAAAACTACAGAAATTTCGCGTGACGTTATCTTCTTTGAAAATTCTTTTGGAATAGACGGTCACGCGAAGATGAATGCAAATTTTATTCATACGAAATCCCTAACACATGTGTGGCAGCGACTATACAAACAATGATTTTAGACGAGAGAACCAACCGAAAAGCGCGGCTGTAGGCAATAAAGCAGCGAATGATGCCGCAGCAGATGCTAATGGCAACGAACCAAACGCAAGCAATACAAACACAGGTGCAAAGGTTTGATACAAATGATGGCGAAGGCGGAGAACTCGAATACTCTTCTGACGAAGCGGTGGAGTTGTTTCTGGTAAGCAAAGAAGAGGTAGACCGCAGTTTATGCGAACGGAAAGCCTGGAAGACCGAGTAAAAAGTATATATCGAGAAGCCACTGAGTCGTTAAGCAGCATTTGCGAGAATCCCATATCGGTAACTGATGCTTTGCAGTCAGATAATGCAAATGAGTGGCGGACAGTGATGAATACAGAAATCAACACACTTATTAGAAATCAAACCTGGGAACTAGTTGATCGTCCGCATGGAAAAAACATCATCGGCTGTAAATGGGTTTTTACAACAAAGTTCAATGCTGATGGTACTATGGAAAAGCGCAAAGCACGCTTGGTCGCTCAAGGTTGTGGTCAAAGGCAAAATGAAGATTTTTTTGATACTTACGCACCGGTAGTGAGACACCATTCGATTAATTTTGGCGCTAGCAGTTCAACATAAATTATTAGTTAATCATATTGACATCGTGGCAGCATACCTTAAGGAGATCTGTTGGAAGATGATTTTTTATGCGGCAGGCGGAAATGTTCGTGGACGAAAAGTATCCACACAAAGTATGTAAGCTGAAAAAATCATTGTACGGGTTGAAGCAGGCTGGCAGAGATTAGAATAGCAAAATAATTGCATTCTAACAGGCATTGGTTTTACTCGTTGTCAAACCGATACCTGTGTATATATAATGAGAAGTAAATACGAAATAAACATTATTAAACTTTATGTTGACGACATATTACTGGCGTGTTCATCTAAGTCAACGATGTGCGAAATAGTGAACAAATTAGTCGCACAGGTGGAAGCAGTTGACAAAGGTCCATTGAAGTTTTATTTAGGCATGGAGGTAGAGCGAGAGGGTTTGCGTGGGGAAATCACCATTCATCAAAATCGATATACGCATGAATTATTACAACGTTGAATATGAGCGAATGCAATCCAGCTTTAAACGCCATTCGCCAGTGGTACGATTTTGGAAAAATGTGAAGGAAATGACTGTGAATTAATTGACGTTAAAAGCTATTAGTCGCTGATTGAAGGCCTAACTTACTTGGCGGTTATATCACGGCCTAACATAGCACATACGTATCGAGTAGGCGCATTTAACGCGCATCCTCACAAAGAGCACTTAATTGCTGCTAAACATGTTTTTGCGATACCTCAAGTCAAACAAAAAGGGTATGTTGACTTACTTATCTACTAATGAAAGTTTGCTGTGTTTTACAGATGCGGACTGGTGATCTGAGAAGACAGATCGTAAGTCGTATAGCGGCTTTGTTGTATTTTTTGCACATGCTCCTATCGCCTGGGAATCCAAGAAGCAAAATGTTGTTTCCCTGAGTTCCATGGAGCAGAATATATAGCTATCTGTCAAGGCGCTAAAGAGATTTCGTTTCACCGAAGTTTGCTTAGGAATGAGCTTTAATACCTATGTTAACGGTTCTACTAAAATTTTTGCGACAATCAGGGTGCACAATTTTTAATAAAAATCCAACTTGAGCAAAAATCGTTTTACTAAACTTAGTTCACGTACTTATCTGAACCTCACTTTATATTGTGATAAAAATGGCCGAAATCCGACTATGACCATGCCCACTTTTCAATTTCGAAATTACAAAAAATGAAAAAATGCTATAATTCTATACCAATTATGAAAAAGTAATGAAACATGATAATTGGATTGTTTTATTGACGCAAAATGTAGCTTTAGAAAAAACTTTGTAAAATGGTGAGACACCTACCATATTAGTAGAAGAAATGAAAAAGTTCTGCAGGCGAAATCAAAAGCCCTTGGAATCATGGGAGGAATACTGTTCGTGGTATTACATATATAAATAAATTAGCGGTACACCCAACTGATAATGTTCTGGGTCCACCCTGGTCGACATTTTGGTCGAATCTCGAAAATGCCTTCACATATACAACTATGGGCCACTCCATTTTAAAACCCTCTTTAATACCTTTAATTTGATACCCATATCGTACAAACACATTATAGTCTCCCTGGTCCACCTTTATGGCGATATCTCGAAAACGTTTGTAGGGAAGCTGCCACGCCCCTTTTTTCCCAATTCCACATTTACTGGAGGTGCTAGGATTTAACGTCATATATGTAGCTCCTTACCAATTTGCATTATCCTACATTACTACATCCAGAGATATGCAGTATGATATATTCATTTGTATGGGAGGTGCCACGCACCCTTTTTCTCAATTCCCACATTTTCTTGGTGGTGTTAGGGATTGACTTCATATAACTCTTACTGAATTTCAATTTTCTGCATGTATACCTTCAAAGTTATGCAGTACCAAAATTCATTTGTATGGGAGGTGCCATGCCCCTTTTATATATCGAAATTATTTTTAGCCTAAAACCTTCCGTTGATCGAAGGAACTTATAACCAAAATTTGGCGATGATTGAAGTGTGGAAAATACGTTCCATAGCGAACATACACACACACACACACAAAATTAGATTTTTATCATATATATTATTTCTAATAGCTGTATACTGTATATACTGTTTTTACGTACGGATCCCTTTTTCGCTCTTTTTGGAATCTAAATCTATAAATCAAGTTTGGTTGTAAAGATGGAGATTCGGGCTGTTAGCGAGCTTTGGGTAATTTTCGTCGTAGTGCTTTTGTTTAGCTGTATTTTATTAAAATAATTTGTTAAAAAAAACGATTGTGAGCACGCAAATTTTTCTAATTGTACTATGGCACTATTGTGAATATTTGCACTGCATTCACCATGCCATCTAGCGATGTGTAGTGCAAGCTGTAAGTTTAAATTGATTGACAACTGATTTCTTTTGATATTTGGCAAGATACTTTTATATACATACATACATACATCCATACATACGTTCATAAAACATTCGTACATACGACTTTCAGAATTTTGAGGGTGACATCGTAGCCGCATATAAGCAAATTGATTGATTTTTGGTTTGAAACTTTGAAAACCGTTTCAGTTTACATACATACATACGTGGTAAGTTGTTAAATTTGTATTTATCAATTAATTTTGCTCACAATTTATTACTTGGTGACATCGTAGCCGCATATAAGCAAATAAGAGTAGCTGATTTCTGTTGATTTTTGATTTGAAACTTTGAAAACCGTTTAAGTTAAATACCTACATGCATACATACGTGGTAAGTTGTTAAATTTGTAACTATCAATTAATTTTGGTCACAATTTATTACTATCCAGAGATTACAATGCCTAGAAGGAGGACCTTAAATGCCTTAGCTGAGCGAAAAAGACGGCAAAACTCTAGACGGATTCAAACAAGTCAGCAAAGAAATATTGATCTACAGCGTTTAAGCCAGCGTGTGCGTAACCACCGACAAGAACAAAGTGAACTGGCAATAGCTCAGCGTAGAAGTGATTTGCAACAGTCATACATTTTAAGGCTAAGCAGTGATGTGAACGCTAGGAGGGCGCAGGAAAAGCTTCCAAAAACGTATTGTTGCGCACGCCTCGGCATTTCAGTAGAACAACATACCGTATGGACCAACAATGTCTGTTCTGCACGGCGAAATTTTATACAGGGGAGGTTAGCGATAACAGTTCCTCAATTTGTTGTCACAAGGGGAAGGTGAGTTTGCCGCAAATTTCTATATGCGAAGAATTATAAATCCTAATCGAACGCAATGTTACCGTCACAAGAAACTATTTGGATAACATACGTCAATTTAACAACGCTCTTGCATTTGCATCAGTTCAAACTAACTTAGTTATTCTTATGAATACATTACAAGCAATGCTTATTACATACAATCCATATGCAAGTTTATTCAAGTGTGCGAAAGATATGCTTAATAATTTTCGGAAGATTCAATGCACCTACTGTATGTGAAGAGGCAGCAGTCTTTATGGGCCAAGATGGCGTTCCACCTGGCACATTTGACTTTACGATTTCTTATAAATCAAATGGTTCGCTTAGTAAAATATCGTATTTAAATCCGCATTCATACCCCACGAAAGGCAGAAAACCGACCAGACTTAATCACAAGGGTATTTCACCTATAACTCAAATCACTCTTAGATGATCTACTAAAAAAACACGTATTAGGTGTGGTTCTTTCGTATGTAAGTGTTATTGAATTTCAAAAAAGAGGGTTGCCGCACGCACATAATCTCCTTATTCTTCGAGAAGTCGATAAGCTTCGTTCGATTGAAGATGTCGATCCCTTAATTTCTGCCGAAATTCCCAATAAAGAAGAGGACCCTCAACTTTTTTCAGTTGTAAAATAAAATATGGTACACGGCCCTTGCGGTATTTTTAATCCAAACAGCCAATGCATGAAAGATGTAATATTTCCGAATAATATAAAATTGAAGCGCTGAAGTTTAGCGTCAGAATGATATTCCTTTTTATTGAAGCAATTCTTTCCTATTTATACAAAAGGTTTTAACCTACACATACGTACTTACATTAATGCTTACATACTACAATGTACATATTTTCATAATAAATAATGGTTAGTCCAGCATAATGTGTAGTGACTTACATTCCGTTACTGTGATTCATGCATAAGTCGGTTGACCGATATATTGAATGGTTTGGTAAATGCAAATGAACTCAATGTATGATTATACATAAGTTGGTTGATCAATATATTGAATGGTTTGGTCAATGCAAATGAACTGAAGTGTTATTTGAGTCAGTAAAAATGCATTGGCGTAAAGGCATACAGTATCATGCTACAAAGATGGTCAGTGTAGCAAAGGTTTCCAACAATTTCAAACGAAACAACATTAACGTAAATGGTTGCCCTCCTATAGGCGTCGTGATAATGGCTTACAATGACAATTGGGAACCAGGAAGTCGACAACGTTGAATTGTGCCATATAATAGCTATTTAAGTCGAAAATATCAGGCCCACATTAACGTAGAACATTGTTCGTCAATTCAATCCGTTAAATATTTTGTACAAGTACTTTTATAGGGTCATGACTGGCGCCTCATTGAAATGAGCACTAATTATGACGGACAAACAAGAAGTAAGTGTAGACGAAGTTAATAATTTTCTTAGGCTGTCGCTATTTTAGTCCTCCGGAGGCTATGTGGGGACTACATGAGCGCGGACTCTTTCATCGTTCACCTTCTATGAGCGGTTACCTGTCCATTAGCCAGAAGAACAAATGATTTACTCCAAGTTGGTCGTGAACCTGAAGCCAATATTAACAAGGACTCTAAGCTCATGGCTTTTTTAAAGTTGTGCAGCGAAAAGAGGAGGCACGTCAATATTTGTACCAGGAAATTCCCGAGTACTATATATAGTGCAACGGCAAATGGTGCACAAGAAAGAAAAATAGTAAATGCATTGGTCGAATGTACACCGTAAATCCAATAAATTATGAAAGGTATTTCGTCTTTTACTTCTCCATATAAAAGGACCAAAGTCATACACAGAAATACGTACTGCTAATGAGTAATATATGATAGCTTTCAAGCAACTGCAGAAAAATTACATTTAGTGGGTAACAACGCTGAGTGGAAGAATGTTTGCAGGAAGCGGTAGGTACCAAATGCCAACACAGTTGAGATTCCTTTTTACAATTATTTGCATTTTTTGTCCACTAACAAACATACTGGAGCTTTGGGATATATTTCGTGATGCTTTATCCGAAGATTATCAGTCACAGTACCAGCATGAAAGTCATACAATCTTGCTTTACTAGATTTAGAAAATATTCTTAGAATGCATGGGAGAACGAATCAGCAATTTTTGTTTACCCCAACCCACTGTGGTAGCCCAGCCTAAGAAGCATTATAACGTTGAGTATGAATGTCAACAAGGTCAAGATGCATTTAAACCAACTTAATCAAGAGCAAAAGTCTATAGTGGAGGAGGTTTTGGATTCAGTGAGAAACAAATCTCCAAACTATTGTCTCATTGACGGACCTGGAGGCTCAGGAAAACGTTTATTTACACTACATTGTGTCACATCTTGCGAGGTGGAAGATAAAGTCGTTTTAACAGTCGCATGGACAGGTATTGCTGCCAATCTTTTACCTGGAGGACGAACCCCACATGCTCTTTTTAAGCTACCTGTGCCTATTTTAGACACATCAATCTCATCTATGCGGCCTCACTCAAAAGATGCACAGCTATTGCGTGAAACCGATTTATTTATTTGGGACGAAATATCTATGGTTCCTAAAGATGCAATTACCATTGTTGACAAACTTTAAAGATATCATCAATGTTAATTTGCCATTTAGGGGAAAATATTTGTATTTGGAGGTGATTTTAGACAAGTTTCTTCCCGTTGTTAGACATTCGACCAGAACTTCAATTATTGAAAATTGTATAAAACGCTCACCGTTGTGGGCAAAAGTAAAAATTCGACGATTAATCCAAATATGCGGGAAAATAATGACCGTGAGTTTAAAAACTGGTTGCTAAAACTTGGAAATGTGACTTAGAAATTCATCAAATATATCCGAAGATACGATTAAAATACCTCGAAAATGCTACATTGATCATAATAACCTCACTGCTAAAGTCTTTGAACAAATGAAATAAAACGACAGAAACATATCTAATTTTCATTCAACAGCTATTTTATGTCCAAAAAATACGACTTTTAATGACTTTATTGTATCTAATTTATTGTCAGGTGAGAGTAGAGTGTAGCTAAGTTGCGATACGGTTGAGCAAGATGAAACTCATAATGTTCAGTGTTATCCAACTATCACCTCCCCCCTATAAACTTCATTTGAAGAAAAATGCAATTATACCTTGTATTAAACTTACCCCGTCAGATCCAACTGTACCTTTCCAGATGACAAGAAAACAGTTTCCGTTTAAAGTAGCTTTCGCTATGACAATTAATAAAGCACAAGGTCGAACCTTTGACAAAGCTGGCTTATATTTGGCTAGCCCTGTATTTTCACACGGGCATTTATATGTTGCTTTTTCTAGACTAAGATGATTTGAGGATATTACCCTTTCAGTGCAAGAAACAATCAAACAAAACATAACAAATGATTTTATTTTCACGTCTAATATTGTATTCAAAGAAGTATTGTAAAAATATTTAAATATGAAGCTAGAATCTTTAATATCAATGTGTAAATAGCTATAATATGAGTATATGGGAAACATAAATTTGTATATTTTCATAATTCGCAACTGTGTTTTGCATCTTGCTGCGCAAGATGAGCACGGGCCCGGCTAGTATATTCTAAATATAAAAGTGGTTTCAATTTCCATAGAAACGGACCTCCAGACTGGGAAAACAACGTAACAAATTCATTGCAAAAGCGCAGTGGCGGATAATTTGGAGGGAGAGAAACAGCTCAATGGCGCTGCGCGTCTTACAGATGAACCTTCAACATAGTAAAGTGACATCGAGAAGCTCCTACCTCCATTCCTACATATGCTGGTTCTAAGTCAAGCAATGTGCTTGATATCAATTTTGAGCTCTGAGCAGAATATACCGGGGTATGAATGGAAAGTCCTTAAGAGGCCATTATACACAGAACATGCATATATTAGCTTCAGAATCCCTAAAGAGGGTAGAGAAGGG
>JARSSU010029210.1:0-13841 GCA_029619165.1 Eurosta solidaginis | reverse complement strand
TTCTCTTCTCTTCTCTTCTCTTTCTCTTCTCTCTCTTCCTCTTCTCTTCGTTCTTCTCTCTTCGCTTCGTCTTTCACTGCTTCTCTTCTCTTCTCGTTCTCTTGTCTTCTCTTGCTCGTCTCTTCTCTTCTCTTACTCTTCTACTTCTCTTCCTCTTCTCTTCTCTTCTCGTTCTCCTATCTCCTCTTATCTTCTCTTACTCTCCTCTTCCTCTCCTCTATCTCATTCCTCTTCTCGTTCTGCTTCTCTTCGCTCTTCTCTTCCTGCTCTCTTCTCCTCTGTCTCTTCTCCTTCTTCTCTACCCTCTTCTCTCTTCTCTTCTCAGTCTCTTCTCTGCTCTATTCCCTTCTCTCGCTACGCTTCTCTTCTCGAGATCTCTTCTCTTCTCTTACTCTTCTCTTCTCTTCCTTCTCTTCTCATCCTCTTCCTCGTGCTCTTCGTCTTCTCTTCTCCTTCTCATTCTCAGTCTGCTGCTCTTCGCTTCTCTTCTCTTCTCTTCCTCTGTCTCTGATCTCTCTCCTCTTCTGCTTCTCTTCTCTTCTCTTCCCTTCTCTTCCCTTCGTCTTCTCTTCCTCTTCTCTTCTCTCTGTTCTATTTCTCGTTCTCTTCTACTTCTCTTCTCGTCTCTCCTCTTCTCTTCTCTTCTCTGTCTCTTCTCTTCTCTTCTCCTATCTCTCTCTTGTCTTGTCTTCTCTCTCTTCTCTGTCTCTTCTCTTCTCTTTTCTCTCTTCTCTTCCTTTCTCTTCTCTTCTCTTACTCTTCTCTTCGTGCTTCTCTTCTACTTTCTCTTCTCTCTCTCTTCTCTTCTCTCTCTCTTCTCTTCTCTTCTCTTCTCTTCTCTTCCTCTCTTCTCTTCTCTTCTCATTCTCTATCTCTTCTCTTCTCTTCTCTTCTCTTCCTCTTCTACTTCTCGAGTCTCTTTTCTATGCTTCTCTTCTCTCTCGTTCTCGGTTCTCTCTATCTCTTCCCTCAACTCTTGCTCTTCGCTTCTCTTCGTCTGTTCTCTCTCTTCTGTTCTCTTCCCTACTCTTCTCTTCTCTTCTGTCTCTGTCTTGTCTGGTCTGTTGTGTCTGTCTGTCTGTTCTCTACGCTCTCTATCTTCCCTCTTCTCTTCTCTTCTCTCTCTCTCTTCTCTTCGCCTCTCTCCTTCTACTTCTCTTACCCTCTCTTCTTCTCTTCTCTTCTCTTCTCTTCTCTTCTATTCTCTTCTCTTCTCTTCTCTTCTCTTCTCTTCTCTTCTCTTCTCTTCTCTTCCTCTTCTCTTCTCTTCTCTTCTCTTCTCTTCTCTTCTCTTCTCTTCTCTTCTCTTCCTCTTCTCTTCTCTTCTCTTCTCTTTCTCTTCTCTTCTCTTCTCTTCTCTTTCTCTCTTCTCTTCTTCTCTCTCTTCTCTTCTCTTCTCTTCTCTGTTCTCTTCTCTCTTCTCTTCTCTTCTCTTCTCTTCTTCTTTTCTTTCTTCTTCTTTCTTCTTCTCTTCTCTTCTCTTCTCTTCTCTTCTCTTCTCTTCTCTTCTCTTCTCTTTCTCTTCTCTTCTCTTCTCTTCTCTTCTCTTCTCTTCTCTTCTCTTCTCTTCTCTTCTCTTCTCTTCTCTTCTCTTCTTTCTTTCTCTTCTCTTCTCTTCTCTTCTCTTCTCTTCTCTTCCTCTTACTCTTCTCTTCTCTCTTCTCTCTCTTCTCTTCTCTTCTCTTCTCTCTCTTCTCTTCTCTCTCTTCTTTCTCTTCTCATCTCTTTCTCTTCTCTGTCTGTTCTCTGTCTGTTCTCTTTCTCTTGCTCTTCTCTTCTTTCTCTTCTCTTCTGTCTTTCTTGTCTCTTCTTTCTTCTCTTCTCTTTCTTATCTTCTCTCGTCTCTTCTCTTTCCTTTCTTTCTCTTCTCTTCTCTTCTCTTTCTTCTCTTCCTCTTCTCTTCTCTTCTCTTCTTACTCTTCTCTTCTCTTTCTTATCTTCCTTCTCTTCTCTTCTCTTCTCTTCTCTTCTTCTCTTCTCTTCTCTTCTCTTCTCTTTCTCTTCTCTCTCTTCTCTTCTCTTCTCTTCTCTTCTCTTCTCTTCTCTTCTTCTTCTATCTCTTCTCCTCTCTTCTCTTCTCTTCTCTTCTCCCTCTTGCTCTTCTCTTCTCTTCTCTTCTCTTCTCTTCTTCTCTTCTCTTCTCTCGTTCTCTTCTCTTCTCTTCTCTTCTCTTCTCTTTCTCTTCTCTTCTCTTCTCTTTCTCTTCTCTTTTCTCTTCTCTTCTTTCTCTTCTCTCTCTTCCTTTTTCTCTTCTCTTCTCTTCTCTTCTCTTCTCTTCTCTTCTCTTCTCTTCTCTTCTCTTCTCTTCTCTTCTCTTCTTTCTCTTCTTCTTCTTTTCTTCCTTCTCTTCTTCTCTTCTCTTCTCTTCTCTTTCTCGTTCTGCTCTTTCTCTTCTCTTCTCTTCTCTTCTCTCTCTTCTCTTCTCCTCTTCTCCTTCTCTTCTCCTTCTCTTCTCTTCTCTCTTCTCTTCTCTTTCTGTCTTCTCTTCTCTTCCTTCTCTTCTCTTCTCTTCTCTTCTCTTCTGTTCTGTTCTGTTCTGTTCTGTTCTGTTCTGTCTCTTCTCTCTCTTTCTTCTTTTCTCTTCTCTTCTCTTCTCTTCTCTTCTCTTAGTCTCTCTTCTCTTTTCTCTTCTCTTCTCTTCTCTTCTCTCTCTTCTTTCTTCTCTTCTCTTCTCTTCTCTTCTCTTCTCTTCTCTTCTCTTCTCTTCTCTATCTCTCTCTCTTCTCTTCTACTTCTCTTCTCTTCTCTTCTCTTCTCTTCTCTTCTCCCTCTCTTCTCTTCTCTTCTCTTCTCTTCTCTTCTCTTCTCTTCTCTCTCTTCTCTCTCTTCTCTTCTCTTCTCTTCTCTTCTCTTCTTCTCTTCTCTTCTCTTCTCTTCTCTTCTCTTCTCTTCTCTTCTCTCTCTTCTCTTCTCTCTTCTCTTTCTCTCTTGTCTTCTCTTCTCTTCTTTCTCTTCTCTTCTCTCTCTTCTCTTCTCTTCTCTTCTCTTCTCTTCTCTCTTTCTCTTTCTCTTCTCTTCTCCTCTTCTCTTCTCTTCTCTTCCTTCTCTTCTCTTCTCTCCTTCTCTCTCTTCCTCTTCTTCTCTTCTCTTCTCTTCTCTTCTCTTCTTTTCTCTCTCTTCTCTTCTCTTCCTTTCTCTCTTCTCTTCTTCTCTTCTCTTCTCTTCTCTTCTCTTCTCTTCTCTTCTCTTCTCTTCCTCTTCTCTTCTCTCTCTTCTCTTTCTCATCTCTTCTTTTCTTTCTCTTCTTCTTTCTCTTCTCTCTTCTCTTCTTTTCTTCTCTTCTCTTCTTTCTTCCTCTTCTCTTCTCTTCTATTTCTCTTCTCTTCTTTCCTTCTCTTCTCTTCTCTTCTCTTCTCTTCTTCTCTTCTCTTCTCTTCTCTCTTCGCTTCTCTTCTCTTTGCTCTTCTCTTCTCTTCTTCCTTCTCTTCTCTCTCTTCTCTTCTTTTCTCTTTCTCTTCTCTTCTCTTCTCTTCTCTTCTCGTCTCTTCTCTTTCTCTTCTCTCCTCTCTCTTCTCTTCTTTCTCTTCTCTTCTCTCCTCTTCTCTTCTCTTCTCTTCTCTTCTCTTCTCCTTCTCTTCTCTCTTCTCTTCTCTTCTCTTCTCTTCTCTTCTCTTCTCTTACTCTTCTCTTCTCTTCTCTTCTCTCTCTTCTCTCTCTTCTCTTCTCTTCTCTTCTCTTCTCTTCTCTTCTCTTCTCTCTCTCTTCTCTTCTCCCCTTTCTCTTCTCTTCTCTTCTCTTCTCTCCTGTTCTCTTCTCTTCTCTTCTCTTCTCTTCTCTTCTTCTTTCTGTTCTCTGTCTCTTCTCTTCTCTTCTCTTCTCTTCCTCTTCTCTTCTCTTCTCTTCTTTCTCTTCTGTTCTGTTCTCTTCTCTTCTCTTCTCTTCTCTTCTCTTCTCTCTCTTATCTTTCTTCTCTTCTCTTCTCTTACTCTTCTCTTACTCTCTCTTCTTTCTCTCCTCTTCTCTTCTCTTCTCTTCTCTTCTCTTCTCTTCTCTTCTCTTCTCTTCTCTTCTCTTCTCTTCTCTTCTCTTTCTTCTTCTCTTTCTCTTCTCTTCTCTTCTCTTCTCTTCTCTTCTCTTCTCTTCTCTTCTCTTCTCTTCTCTTCTCTTCTCTTCTCTTCTCTTTCTCTTCTCTTCTCTTCTCTTCTCTCTTCTCTTCTCTTCTCTTCTCTTCTCTTCTCTTCTCTTCTCTTCTCTTTCTCTTCTCTTCTCTTCTCTTCTCTTCTCTTTCTCTTCTCTTTCTCTTCTCTTCTCTTCTCTTCTCTCTCTTCTCTTCTCTTCTCTTCTCTTTCTCTTCTCTTCTCTTCTCTTCTCTTCTCTTCTCTTCTCTTCTCTTTTTCCTCTTCTCTTCTCTTCTCTTCCTCTTTCTTTCTCTTTCTCTTCTCTTCTCTTCTCTTCTCTTCTCTTCTCTTCTCTTCTCTCTCTTCTCTTCTCTTCTCTTCTCTCTTCTCTTCTCTTCTCTTCTCTTCTCCTTCTCTTCTCTTCTCTGTTCTCTTCTTGTCTCTTCTCTTACTTTTCTCCTTCTCTTCTCTTCTCTTCTCTTCTCTTCTCTTCTCTTCTCTTCTCTTCTCTTCTCTTCTCTTCTCTTCTCTTCCTTCTTCTCTTCTCTCTCTTCTCTTCTCTTCTCTTCTCTTCTCTCTCTTCTCTTCTCCTTCTCTTCTCTTCTCTTTCTTCTCTTCTCTTCTCTTCTCTTCTCTTTTCTTTCTCTTCTCTTCTCTTCTCTTCTCTCTCTTCTCTTCTCTTCTCTTCCCTTCTCTTCTCTCTCTTCTCTTCTCTTTCTCTTCTCTTCTCTTCTCTTCTCTTCTCTTCTCTTCTCTTCTCTTCTCTTCTCTTCTCTTCTCTTCTCTTCTCTTCTCTCTCTTCTCTTTCTTCTCTTCTCTTCTCTTCTCTTCTCTTCTCTTCCTCTTTTCTCTTCTCTTCTCTTCTCTCTTTCTCTCTTCTTTCTTTCTCTTCTCTTCTTTCTCTTCTCTTCTCTTCTTCTCTTCTCTTCCTCTTCTCTTCTCTTCTCTTCTCTTCTCTTCTTTCTCTTCTCTCTCTTCTCTTCTCTTCTCTTCTCTTCTCTTCTCTTCTCTTCTCTCTCTTCATCTCTTCTCTTCTCTTCTCTTCTTTTCTCTTCTCTTCTCTTTCTCTTCTCTTCTCTTCTCTTCTCTTCTTTCTCTTCTTTCTTTTCTCTTCTCTTCTCTTATTCTCTTTCTTCTTCTCTCTTTCTCTTCTTTCTTTTCTCTTTCTCTTCTTTCTCTTCTCTTCTCTTCTCTTCCTCTTCTCTTCTCTTTCTTTCTCTTCTCTTCTCTTCGCTTCTCATTCTCTTCTCTTCTCTTCTCTTCTCTTCTCTTCTCTTCTCTTCTCTCCTTCTCTTCTTTCTCTTCTCTTCTCTTCTCTTCTCGTTCTCTTCTCTTCTCTTCTCTTCTCTCTCTTCTCTTCTCTTCTCTTCTTTTCTCTTCTCTTCTCTTCTTTCTCTTTCTTCTCTTCTCTTACTCTTCTCTCTCTTCTCTTCTCTTCTCTTCTCTTCTCTTCTCTCTCTCTCTCTTTCTCTTCTCTTCTCTTTTCTTCATCTCTTCTCTTCTTCCTCTTCGTCTTTTCTTTCTCTTCTCTTCTTCTGTTCTCTTATCTTCATCTTCTTCTCTTCTTTCTCTTCCTCTTCTCTTCTCTTCTCTTCTCTTCTCTTCTCTTCGTCTTCTCTTCTCTCTTCTCTTCTCTTCTCTTCTCTCTTCTCTTCTCTTCCTTCTCTTCTTTCTCTTCTCTCTCTTCTCTTCTCTTCTCTTCTCTTCTCTTCTCTTCTCTTCTCTTCTCTTCTCTTTCTGCTCTTCTCTTCTTTCTCTTCTCTGCTTCTCTTCTCTTCTCTTCTCTTCTCTTCGTCTCTTCTCTTCTCTTTCTTCTCTCTCTTCTCTTCTCTTCTCTTATCTCTCTCTTCTCTTCTCTTCTCTTTCTTCTCTTCTCTCTCTTCTCTTCTCTTCTCTTCTCTTCTCTTCTCTGTCTCTTCGCTTCTCTTCTCTTTCTTCTTCTCTTCTCTTCTTCTCTCTTTCTTTCTTCTCTTCTCTTCTTTCTCTCTCTTCTCTTCTCTTCTCTTATCTGCTCTTCTCTTCTCTTCTTCTTCTCTTCTTTCTCTTTCTATTCTCTTCTTTTCTCTTCTCTTCTCTATCTTCTCTTTTCTTCTATTCTCTTCTCTTCCTTCTCTTTTTCTCTTCTCTTTCTTCTCTTCTCTTCTCTATCTTATCTTTCTTCTCTTCTCTCGCTTCTCTTCTCTCTTTTATCTTATCTTCTCTTCTTCCTCTCTTCTCTTCTCTTCTCTTCTCTTCTCTTCTCTTCTCTTCTCTTCTCTTCTCTTCTCTTCTCTTCTCTTCTCTTCTCTTCTCTTCTCTTCTCTTCTCTTCTCTTCTCTTCTCTTCTCTTCTCTTCTCCTTCTCTTCTCTTCTCTTCTCTTGTCTTCGCTTCTCTACTCTTCTCTTTTCTTTTCTTATCTTCTCTTCTCTTCTTTTCTCTCTCTTCTATTCCCTTCTTTTCTCTTCTCTCTCTTCTATTCTCTTCTCTCTCTTCGCTTCTCTTCTCTTCTTTTATCTTATCTTATCTTCTCTTCTCTTCGCTTCTCTTCTCTTCTTTCCCTTCTCTTCTCTTCTCTTCTCTTCTGTTCTGTTCTCTTCACTTCTTCTCTTATCTTACCTTATCTTCTCTTCTCTCTCTTTTCTTCTCCTTTCACTTCTTTCTCTGTTTTCTTTTTTCTCACGTTGTTCTGCGACAAACCCAGCAATTTTTGTATTTTTCTTCTATTCTCTTCCCTCTTTTCTTTTTACTCACATTGTTTCTTCTGTGACAAACCCAATAATTTTTGTAAACTCTTCCTGCTGCGTTAACGTTTGTTTGGAATCACACCATGGCTTCATAAAAATTCTTCAAAATATTTCAGTTATCTATGGGATGGTAGCCGCCGTGGTGTGATGGTAGCGTACGCCACCTACCACACCGAAGATCCTGGGTTCACTCCCCGGGCAAAGCAACATCAAAATTTTGGAAACAATTTTTTCAATTAGAAAGAAATGTTTCTAAGCGGGGTCGCCCCTCGGCAGTGTTTGGCAAGTACTCCGAGTGTATTTCTGCCACGAAAAGCTCTCAGTGAAAATCATATGCGTTGCAGATGCCGTTTGGAATCGGCATAAAACAAGTAGGGCCGTCCGCCAATTTGTAGGGAAAAATTAAAAGGAGCAAGACGCAAATTGGAAGAGAAGTTCGGCCTAAAATCCCTTCGGAGATTATCGCGCCTTTCATATTTTTTGTATGGAATTTAATAATATTAAAATTTGTCAAGTCAATATGTTTTACTTATGGATATGTGTAATGGTTGCAGTGTTCGTATGCTTAGAAAATTTGTTAAGAATCATACATTTGCAACAGTTTGTTGTGCATACTTTTGAGAAAAAAAAACTTCGTTTCCGCTTTCGGATTATTAATACGAAAGTTAAACGCGTCTTTCCCATTTTCAAATTTTGAACACAACTAGGCAGTGCACCGTCATCTAGTAAATTACCGAACTTCATTACGAGCTGTCTGGTGCGCGCCTTCTATTTTTTCTATCAGTGAAGATCGCATAAATAAATAAACGAAAGATAAACAAGAAGAGGCGCGAACAAAATTCTCTGAACTTGTGAAAGCTCATGTAAGAACAAATAAACAAAGTGCAATAGATAGTGCAATATCGGATACAGTGAAGCGGACGCGGAATTTCTGAGCAAAAATAAAAATATTCGTGTTTTATCATCGGACAAGGAAACCAAACAGTGGCAATGAATGTAAATGACTATGAAAACAAAATGAATGATATATTAAAAGACTTGACAATGTACAGAATTTAGAGACAGGACCAACAGCGAGGCTTCAAAGCAAAATAATAACATAGTGGATAAAATGTACAGAATGAATGTAACACAAAAGTCGAGAAAAATAAAACTCACCACAACCACGGCACTACTCTACGGATTTATGGACTCACAAAAACACATAAGCAGGGAACCCCACTCAGGCCAATATGTTCCGCCGTCGGATCTCCAGCACACAACCTGTGCAAATTTATAGCGGATATCTTAAAAACGTCACGGTAAACTCGAGTTATAACATAAAAAATACACTAGACTTCAAAGAAAAAATAAACAACTCGTATATCTATGACGATAAAAGACTAATATCATTTGACGTAATTTCCCTGTTTCCCAGTATACCAACCCAACTAGCACTTGACATCATAATAAGAAAATGGACGACAATAGAGAAGCATACGAAACTACCAATGAAAATGTTTATAGAAATGTTAAAATTTTGCATCGAAGATAATCGATATTTCAAATTTAATGATAAAATTTACACCCAGCTGAAAGGGTTGCCAATGGGATCACCGACCTCACCAGTGATTGCAGATATCGTGATGGAAGAGTGTTGGAGAATACAATGAAAAGTTAACAAGAGTACCAAGATTAGTCACGAAGTACGTGGACGACCTATCGCCATAGTAAATGAAGATGAGGTAACAAAACACACTTGACGCATTAAATTCCTATAACAAACATATAAAGTTCACAACGGAACTCGAAGACGACGGAAAATGCCATATCTTGACTCAATTATTATTCGACGAGACAACCAATTGAAGTAAAGTGGTATAAGAAACCCACATCTACAGGACGAATCATTAACTTTCATTCGAAACACCCAAAGACGATGATAATAAATACAGCAATGGGCTGTATACGACGTATGCTAAATATATGTAAAGTGGCATTTCGATGCCACTTATTTTTGGGCTTGCAGCCACACGCACACACACACAGCAAAACACTATTTTAATACATTTAGTTCTTTTATTAAAAAATATACTTTTTGGTTTGTTCATACAAATATATATATATAGTATATATATATATATATATATATATTGTTTAAGTTCTTAATTTATAATTTAGTTTTTCTGTCTTTCGAATTTGGTTCACTTTAGTTTTACTTAATTTAGCGTTTAGTTCTCACGCGGCGGCCGGCTCAATTCTAACTGAAAACTGTAGAATTTTTTTTTTGAAATAAAACATCGTTTTTTATTTTTATCTTCTACGCGTTTTTGACGGCATATTGCGTCTTCCTCAGGAAGGCTTTATAAATATACGAAAAACAAGATTATTTATATTAATCGAATTACACCTACATTGAAACAATAACAAATTTTTCCATATTACACTTATAAGGTAACAATTATTTAAATATCACATCTGGGTAAATCATTGGACAAAATTATATAATATAATATATATTATAAAACACCGCACATCTTCTCTTGTCCGGACTCAAACATTTTGTGTGATCGCAGTAGCATATGCGCAATTATGTTTGTCAATGTCTTCTTTAAATTCTTGCTTTTTTAAATTGTTGTTGTTATCCGTAACCCTTCTAGTGTCATCCTTCTTCTTCTTCTGTTCTCCACATCCAATATGTTTTTTGTTGTGTTTTAAATCAGCTGTGGTGGTTTTTTTCTATCAGGTGGTTTGCGCTTATGTTGTAGTGTATTTGTTGTTTTTGGCATCCGATTTTATGTTTTTCGTTTTACCCTTGTTTCAAGCGATCTTTTTGTTGTCCAATGTAAACTTTATTCAGCTTTCTCCTTGTTTGCCTTTTGCACTGTATTTCATAAGCTACGTTGTGTATTTTTGTTCTTTTATTAATTTTGGTTCTTTGTTTTTGTGTATATGCTGCAAATTGTGGTGATGCGGTTTGTGTGCGTAGCTTAAATTTGTTGCTTTTGATAATTTTACCTAAATGTGGTTTTTGTCCGTTAGTTTGGGTACATATGTGACGCCAATGTTATTTTGCTGTTTGTTATTTCTTCACTTTCTGTATTGATATTGGCAGTTTCTCGTTTTGTTTTTCGCTGCGTTATAAATGCTTCGATTACTGCATTAGGGTAGCCATTTTTTTGGAGAATGTTTTTTTATATTCCTCTTGTTTTCCTCCATTGAAATCCTGGTCGCTTAATAAACATATGCCGGTTGTTGTTTTCTTTTGACTCCATGGTTGGTTCGACAATAGTGGATCATTCTCGATGATGTTGCGGCTTTCTTATACCATTTGGTCCTTAGTTTTTTTGTTCTCTGTATTATGGACCTCTATATCTAGGAAGGCTAATTTGTTGTTCGTTTTTCTCTCTCCAAGGTGAATTTTTTTTTTTGTATGTTGTTCCATTGAATATTTTTAGTATCTCCTTCCAGTCATTAATCTTAACTATAGCGAACATGTCTATCTACATATTTTTTGTTATGTATTTAACAATGTATGTCCTTAGATCTTAGCTCAGTGGTGCTGTCGTCAAATCTTTGTTCCAACACAATGGTATGCTATGGTTTGGTGATAGGGATTGCCATAGGCACACCATATGTTTGTTGGTAAAGGTCCCATCGTGTACGAAATAATTATTTCCTCTCAAGCAAAACTCGAGAATTTTTGAGAAATTGGCTTTTTGAGTTTTTGGTGTGGTTTTGTAAACTGTCCATTGTTTCATGATTGTGCAATCGCAAAAGTGATATAGGTATGTTTTTGTGTGAATATGTGATACTACGTCCAAAGATAGATTAGATTAGAGTTTTCGTCATCTTCAATTGTTAGGTTTTTATGTTTTCTTTTTAGTCGTTTGTGAATTTCTTTATATTGTTTTTGTCCTAAATGATGTTTTGTAGTATCTTGACCTACGTATTTTTTGATAATCTCGAGCATGGTACGTTCACCGAAGAGAAAATAGCGCCGCGATATGTTTTCTTTATGAACTTTAGGTAATCCATATTTTTTCTCGGAGCTGTAGCTGCTGTGGCACGACAGGTAGTGTTTTTCTTTCAAAATTGGATGCTTTGTGGCGTTTGGTAGAGGTTCGTTCACGATCTTGTTGTTTTTAACGTAATAGAAAATTGGGTAGGATCAGTTTCTTATGTTTTTTATACGTTAGCTTGTGTCATCCAAGAGGTCTTTCATTTTGTCTTCGTACTCTGATTTGGTACATCATCACAGTCTTACTACCTTTATCCCGCGTTCGTGAAAACTTGGAGTCCTTATGCTGTTTTAGAGAACCGTTTGGTTTTCTTCATAGATTTTTGCAAATTTGAATCTAACTAGTCTTTCTCTCTATCAATCGGGCATCGTCTGTATGCCTTGGCTCGATATCTGCTATTAACTGTACGGGTGAGAAAGTCTTTTGTCGAGATGGGAAAGCGCGAATTTTGTTACCCGGAGAGTAGCCACCGGGCACTCTGTTGGAATGTTAATCTTTTTCTTGTTCGTAAACCATCTTTCATTATATTTTCAAATTATATTTTTTCAAAGTTCTCTTTTATTGCAGTGAGCAGTTTTTTTTATTTAGAGTTTATTTCAATTTTTCTTTGTGGTACCCTCTAAGTATGAGTTTGAGATGCAACTATTGAGTTATACTCCTTTTCATCCAAAATTTTCACCCATTACTTGCTTGTGTTTTTTCCTTATAAGATCATTAACCATTTTAATTTTTATATTTGCCTCTTTGATTTCTAAGTTGAGTACTTTTATTAAAAATTGGTTTTCGATATTCTGCATTTCCTTCTTCGTTATTTCAAATTTAAATCCCAATACTATTTGTACTTGTCTTACCTTTAAATGTGGTGGTGTGATCCCTAGTCCTTACAATTAAGTAAAAATTTGAGTCGTTGTTGTTGTCTTGCCATAGTCAGATGGTGTTTTTGTATTCTTGGTTTTGGTTACTTCGATAATTATTATTTTGGTAGCTTCTTCGGAAGTTACCTCAGTAATTACCTTGTGAGCGCGTCAGGCGTAACACTGTATTGGGTTACCTGTGACTTCAGTACAGCTATTCGTGAATTTTGAAATAGCCTCGTTCATAGATGTAAACGTTCCTGCTTGCATTATCAGTTTAAACTCTTTCGTTAGCGAGTTTTTACACATGCCTTTACAGCACCTCAACGGTTTGTTAATTTTTCGATTTCGGCAGTGTACTGTTAGCAGTTTTACTGCGCTGTTGGACGTTTATGAGTTTTGCCGTCACATTTCTACAGATTCACCTTTAGTTGGTGAACTCAACTTTTGCCTTATTGCTAGTATTGAATTTTCAGTGCTCAAAAGGTTTCTAGCTGTTCCCTTGAGCTTAGTTTTTATCATGAGACTGCTATGGTCTCGTGAGTTCCTTAATTTCTTCTAGGATATCTAGTGCTTCTAAGAGCTATGTAAGTTCTCATGTTTACCATCAAACTCAGGTAGAATTGACGAAGCCGTTTTTTAAGAATTCTACTGTGGTTTGAGCCATTTTTCTTCTCTTGTTTGGTAGTTTGGCGTCCTCTGTTAAAATTTCCTTTTTTCCTGTTTTTCTTCTTCTTTTTGTTCTATTTTGGTTCCTCTTCTAAATCGGATGCTGATCCAGAAGGAATGTGCTATAGTCTATTTCTATTTCCTTCTTGAAACTCGTTGTACTACGAATTCTATATCATATCTGGCCAGTGAGGACACCAATTTGTCTCTACATGCTCGAAAATTTGTATGCTTGGTCTTTTCGATTGCCGTCGAGTTTACCATTTAACTGTTGAATTATTTTTCCTATTTTGTTAAATGCTTCAACTATTATTTTAGATGCTTTACTACTGTTTTCTGCCTAACTTTTATATTTTTATACTCAGTTGAGCAGAGCTCACAGAGTATATAAACTTTGATTGGATAACGGTTGGTTGTACAGGATATAATGGAATCGAGATAGATATAGACTCCCATATATCAAAATCATCATATCGAAAAAAATTTGATTGAGCCATGTCCGTCCGTCCGTCCGTTTAACACGATAACTTGAGTAAATTTTTGAGTTATCTTGACGAATTTGGTATGTAGGTTCCTGGGCACTCATCTCAGATCGCTATTTCAAATGTACGATATCGGACTATAACCACGCCTTCGAAAATTTCGAAATCGAAAAGTGCGATAATTCATACCAAAGACGATAGCGATGAAACTTGGTAGGTGGGTTGAACTATGACGCAGAATAGAAAATAAGTAAAATTTTGGACAATGGGCGTGGCTCGCCCACTTTTAAAAGAAGGTAACTTAGAAGTTTTGCAAGCTGTAATTTGCAGTCGTTGAAGATATCATGATAAACCGTCTGCCGCCGGCCCCTAAAGCATATCCGCTTTTTTAGGAATTTATTATGGGTTGACCGTAGAGTTTTAGAGATCAGGACCCGAGTTTCCTTCAAGAGAGGCCCTCTTAGTACATGTCCAATACCATTAGTCACCTTCTGTGTTCAGAAAACAAACTGATGCAACTGACTCACGCAAGCATGATGTTAGCACGCTTATGATACTTCATAATAGTATCTAGTTGGCCTCAGTATGGTCTCACTACATTGGACTGAATTACTACAACGTTTGCTGTTGGTTTATTACTATTTTTGCATTCTTAGGCCTACCATCGAAAAAAAAAATATGCCCAATTCACACATAAAAAAAAAATTTATTGCCTTGGTCTTTTTTTTTCTTTTATTAAAAAATTTTTTTTCTCAATAATTTTAATCTGTTATTCCCAAATAAATATTTACGCTGACCACCACTATTATATAAACTCCTTCAGCTCAGCTGTTGCCCACGTGTAGCCGACAGCTTAAACGTAAAATTCCATACTTGTTGGTTCCCATGGCATTTCTCAATAAGCCTGAATCCAATGACTTTACAACCAAATGTCGACGTTATCTTTCCTCATCTACAATTTTAATATTCACTTGTAAAGGGTCCTCAAGTGACAGGCCGTCTTTACATAACTTCTTAAATTATTTCTTCGATCTTTCCATAATTTTAAAATCA
>JARSSU010029209.1:0-37743 GCA_029619165.1 Eurosta solidaginis | reverse complement strand
GAAATTGTCATTAACGTAAACGGACTTGAATTGTTAAAGATCACTTAACACTCAACCTTACTTAATATATAATATTAGTGAAACGGGACAATATTCACATCGCTAACACTCCAAAGCGAACAGAAGTCTCAATTCATATACCAAATACTAAAGCAAATAATACCACAATCATACACATACAAAATGCAGGATAACTTTATCTCTGTATTTTATGGACTACACCCCTTAACGTCCAATATTAAAAAAAGTACAGTGGACCCTCGAATTTTACAACCAAAAAACAATAAAGCTTCCTCAAAAAAAACAATAGACGGATATCTCCTCCTCCCACCCCGTAATTCTCCCCCACGGGGTAATTCAAGACTTGCTGACTAATATCTGAGAGCAAAAGAAACTTATTCAATTAAAATCTCCAAGAAAATTAAATAATTATACGGAAACAGTTTTAGTTACGTATAAAATCTTATACTCTAGGTCTATTTAACGTTTTAGCCAATTATCTTCTCCATTTTATTTTTTTTTTCGTGATTATTTTTCTAGTATATTATTATTGTGTATAGGGGTCTAAAAGTGGCGGTTACTCTATGATCATATTAGAATCCACATGTATGTATTCTAAAGTTGAGAATGAGTCTAAGAGTAAGTCTCTTTGATGATGTTACCCGTTAAAAAAGAGAAAAGAAGTAAATAAAACAAAAATATATGATCAAAAGGAATCATAGTGTGGGGCGTTCTCTGAATTTTTTGTGTGATGTTATGTTAAAAAAAAAAATTTTTTAAAAGGGTGTTTTTTTAGTTGCTAAAATTTCATATAAATAAAAAAAAAAAATAAATAAAATAAGATTAAAAGAAATATTAGGGTGTTAGTGCATGAGTAAGACGCAAAGGCCCGGACAAACAAAAAAAGAGAGAGGTGATGGAAAATTTATATGAGATAGAAAAGTATTTCAGTAAATGAAAGTAAAAGGTAGGTGTAAAAAAAAAAGAAATATAAAAAAAGGAAAAATATCTAATAAATATAAAAATTATATTAATAATGAAAAAAGAAAATAAATATATCTAAGTATTTCGAACCGGATACCACAAATAATGAGGGAGGGAAGCAGTCATGATAAATATGCTGTGGTATGCTGTCTTTTCCCAGCCAGGGCGCGGTCTGAGACCCGGGGTGAAGCCGACGATAGCGGCGCCCGGCGGGAACAGGGGGGGCTTCCCATGGAGCGGGGGGCTCACGCCGCGACCGGGCAGAGAGTTCGGTTCGTGACCTTCTAGCACAAAGCGGCACCCCCGACAAACACCTAAAGTACTAGGCATTAAGTCTGGCTTATAATACTAACCCACACAACAGAACTAGAAAGAAGGGTTACAAGAAATCACGATGAAAACCAATCGGACAAAAAAGGAAAGGACAATACATTAAATACAGCCCCGAACAAAGAGCACTAGAACACTCAAATACATAAAACATAAAAACAAAAGAATGAAACATCATTAAAAAACATACCCCCAAAAGTATCCGGACACTCACACATATCTATTAACGAAGCGAATGAACATAAACACAAAAATTTATTCAAAATTTGAAACGTAACAAACCCGCGCTAAAAGTGAGCACGAAAAGATATATAAGTGCGAAATACCTTAAAATAAAAAAAAAAAAAAAAAATAAAAAAATAAAAATATTAAAACACATTTATTTATATTTATAAAAAAATAAAACATCGGTTAAGAACCAAAAAAAGATTAATCGAGAATATTAATTTATTCGTTCAATCCACAAACACATAGATGTCGGCAAAAGGAACACATAAAAAATAACTAACGCAGTAATTTTTCAGTATTTTTATTAATTTATAACTTTTCGTAGATTATGTTTAGCGCTTGGTGGAAAAGGTGGCAAATTTAATAAAAATTATGGAGGGAACACACCTGTCTGTCTTATTTTATTTATTTTATCTTTTTTTCTTTTTTTTATTTTCTATTTTTTTTTAATTTTTTTTTTTTTTATTTTTTTTTATTTATTTTTTTATAAATTTTAATATTTATTTTTTCCAATTTTTTTTTTTTTATATTTATATATTAATAATATATAATACTTAAATTCTATTTTTTTAATTTATTTTTTATTTGTATTTTATTTAAATTAATATTTCCCATTTCTTACTCCTCAATATTACTTTTTTTTTTTTTTTTCTTTTATTTTTTTTTTTTTTTTTTTTCTTGTTTTATTTTTTTTTTATATTTTTTTTATTTATACTCTTTTTTTTTTATTTTATTTTTTTTTTTGTTTTTTTAATTTTTAATTTTTATTTTTTTTTTTTTTTTTTTTTTTATTATCTCTCTTTTTATTTTTTTTTGTCTATTTTTTTTTTTCTTTTTTTTTCTTATAACTTCTTTATTTTTATCTGATATCAATATTTTCTTATTGTTTTTATTTTTTTCTTTTCCGATTTTTTTTTCTCTTTTTTTTTTCCTTATTTTTTCAAATTTTTCTTTTTTTTTTTTTTTTTTTTATTATTTAATTTTTCTTTTTTCTTTATTTTTTTTTTTTTATTTACTTTTTTTATTATTAATTTATATATTTTTATTTTTTTTTTTACACTTTTCTATCTGTAATACGAATTTATCTGATGTTTTTTTTTCTTGTTCATTTATAGGGTATATTTTCTAGTTTTACAAAAAGGTTTTTGTTTGAAGTAATTTTTCCGGTTATAATCGTAATTTTTATAATTTTTTTTTTTTTATTTTTTTTTTTATTATTTTATTTAATAAATTAAATAATTAATTTACATAAAAAAACATAATAAAAAAAAATAATTTGAAAAAGAAAAAATTTAAAAAAAAAAAATAAAATAATAAAAAATTAAAAAAATTTTTTTATAAAATTAATTTTCTTTTTAAATATAAGTAAGAAAGTAAATTTAATATTTTATATATTTAATAAACTATTCTTTTTTTATATGAATTGTTAATATACAAAATGAGTTTCATTTTTTGTTGTGTATTTTTTTTTTTTTAATATATTAGATTCGTGCACTACTGTTGTTTTTTTTTTTTTTTTTTTATCATTTTGTTTTTTTTTTTTTTAGTTCTATTTTTTTTTTTTTTTCCTTTATTTTTTTACTTTTTTTTTTTTTTTTTTTTTTTTCTTTCTTTTTATTTTTTGTTTTTTCATTTCTATGTTTTTTTTTTTTTTTTTTTAGTTGTTTTGTTTTTTTTATTTTTGTTGTTTTTTTTTTTTTTTTTTTTTTTTATTTTGTTTTTTTTTTTTTTGTTTTTTTTCTTAGGTCTAGTTTGTTTGTTGTTTGTTTCGTTTTTTTTTTTTTTTTTTTTTTTTTTTTTTTTCTTTTATTTTTTTTCTTTTTTTTTTTCCTCTTTTTTCTTTTTTTTTTCCCCCCCCCCCCCCCCCCCCCCCCCCCCCCAGTTTCTTTTTCTTTTTTTTTTTTTTTTTTTTTTTTTTTTTTTTTGTTTTTTTTCTTTTTTTCTTTTTTTTTTTTTTTTTTTCAATAAACTTCTTCTTTCTCTTCTCATACTGCAATAATTTTTTTTCTTGTCATTTTGGGAACGATTTTATTTTGAAGAAATTAAAACGATTTATTTATTTTATTATTATTATATCATTTTTATTTATTTTTCTATTTATTCTTATAAATTATCTATTAAATTAATATATTATAAAAAATAAAAATAAATTCATAAAATATGAGTAAAAATAAAATTATTATAAAAAATATAATTAGATAATTAAAAATTTATTTTTTTAAAAAATTATTAATTATTTTTTTTTATTTTTTAAAAATAAATATTAAAAAAATTCATTTAATTTTTATTATTTTTTTTTTATTATCAAATTAATAATATTATATTTTTTATTAAAATTTAATTTTTTTTTTTTTTTTTTTTTTTTTTTTTTTTTTTTTTTTTGTTTTTTTACTTTTTTATTTTTTTTATATTTTTTTTTATATTTTTTTTTTTTTATTTTTTTTTTATTTTTTTTTTTTTTTTTTTTTTTTTTTTTTTTTTGTTTTTTTTTTGTCTTTTTTTTTTTCCATTATTCTTTTATTTTATTTTTTGTGTGTTATGTTGGTTGGTTTGGTGTGTTAGTTTTATTTTTTATTGTTGATTGTTTGTGATGTTTGTTGTTGGCGAGTAAGACATGGATAATTTCTTTTTTTTCTTCTTCTTCATTTTTTTTATTTCTTTTCATCATCTTTCATATACTTTGTTTCTTTTTTGATCTTCAATTTTATATGTTTTCTTATTTTTTTTTACTTTGTATACAAAAACAATAGCCCTTATACCCCTTTTTTTCTCTTTTTTCTAGGTTTTTTTATGGCATATATTATTCATATTAATTTTGTTTTTTTTTTTTTTTTTTTTTTTTTTTTTTTTTTTTTTTTTTTTTATTTTTTTTTTTTTTTTTTTTTTTTTTTTTTTTTTTTTATTTTTTTTTTTGTGTTTGTTGTATTTTTGTTTTTTTTTGATCAATTTTTTTTTTAGAGTATAGTGGACATTTTTAAAAGGAATTTCCGTAGCAAAGAGGAATACAAGCGCAGTGGAATTTGAATAAGAATAATGATATCAGGTGTAAATGTGTAGTGAAATATTTTTACATGAATTTTAATAAAAATCAGACCTAAACAAAAAAACATTCACTTATAAATCATTTCTCAGTACTCATCAACATAGGCTAATGATAGTATTGAAATTAGAGTATTATGAATATAAATTTTTAATTATTTAAAATCAGAGGATAAAAGCAATTATTCTTTTTCAATTATTATTTTAAAAATTAACTCCCTTAGACATGTCTTTTTTATCAAAAAAAAAAAAATTCCTACAATAACAGTTTATCTTTAATTTACAATCTACTATTTAAACACATAACAAACATTATCTGTAATTAAAATAAATAAACAAAAATAAAAATAAACATACGGGAGGACACCAAACAAGAAAAACAAAATACAATAAATCCTATTAAAACGCATCAACACACTAAATAATTATAATTAAAAAATATACAAAACATATACCGAAAAATTAATAAATTAAAAATAATTATACAAATACAAATTATAAACTTTTCACTAAATTTAAATTTATCTAATTATGTATTAACCTCTAATGCCATAAAAAAAGCCCGTTTTCTTTTTGTACATTATACTTCTTCAACTCTTTTTTCCCACCCTTTTTCTCCGAGACTCTCTTGCGCCTTATTCTCTTTTTACTCAACTTCTTCATGATAAAAAACTTCTCGTATATCCAAAAATTATCGTATATACTTTTCTTTTTATTTTTTTGATTCTTATCGCTTCTTGTGAATAAACTTTTCTAAATTTTTTTACACTTTACTTACACCTTTCTCCATCAAAAATTACATAAACAATTCCTTATTTATAACCCCAAAATTATTTTCTAACTTTATCATAAAATAAAAATAAATAAAAAACTATAATTTAATAAAAAAATACTAAAAACAAATTAAAACAATTACAATTTCATATTCCTTCCTCTCTTATCTCAACATCCTTATAAACACTTTTTCTCTTGCTTCTACAAAACATAAAACTAACGACCCCTTTCTTTACATTTAAAATATAACACAAATTTAAATATTTCAAAACTAAACTGTATAATCTATTATCTCTACAAAAAAAAAGTATTGAAAAAAATAATAAAAAAAAAAAAATTAAAATAAAAATTATAATAAAAATAAAAAACTTCTTTTTTTTTTTATAAAAATTTTTTTTAAATAATAAACTACCTATAAACAATTTATACCCTATAAATCTCTTTTAAAACACTTTTTTTCTCTTGTATCTTGTTTTAAGGAGGAAGGGAAAAAAGGGAAAAAATTAAAAAACGATGCAACTCATCGTGAATTTATTATAAACAATAATAAACAGACAGCGAAAAAGACAGACCAACAACAAAAAAACACAAAAGTTTTGATTCCTCTAAAGGACACCTCTACTGCTAGTACCCACAAAAATATGGAAGGAATACACGACTCGTCACACGGGAAAGATATAATCCCCATAAATTATTCTCCTCATTAAACGATTATTAATAACACACATACTATCATCACAATATTACCATCTTATACATTATTCCAATCAGAGGTTTGCAAACTAAAAAATAGCAAGATCTTACTGAAACTTCCAACTTTATTTAATCTCTCCCACCCTTTGGCATTTCATCCTTCTCGCAAAAGTTCATATATTTAGCCATTCAATTCACGCGGAACATAGAATTCTCCACCCACAGTGAGTTGCCTCAGCGATGACAATCTGGGTACCAATAATACACTATGCTCAAAGATCTACCTATGAATAAATAACTAGCACATTAACTTTATTTCTCGGAAATCGGATTCGAGTTATTATAAAACATTCACAATGGAAAGTTCAACCTGGTTTGACCAATAACTAAATTATGTAACATGCTCAAGCTATACCCCCCTAATTCTATTAAACAAGACTACTTCAGTCTATAACAAATCAACATATACATATATATAACAACCGGACTAAACCCCACGATCGTTCAAGACGACCACATAGTTTGTCCCCTTTATAGGATATCACTTAATGAAAGTTAACCATTTCCTCCTTTCCTATCATTAATAGCAAAATAAAAAATTATATCCAAAAAATTAAGTGGGATTTTTCAAACGACCAATGAACATTTATCACCATTTCAGGCCGGATTTAATAGCCGGACGCACAAGCTCACGCTAGATGCTTTACTTTTCTTAGACCCATCATACTCTCCAACAATTATCCTCAAAATCACTCATACTGTCTGTACTGGCAATTGATTTTTGCCAACGCTTTCGACAGATCGGAGACCACATAGTCCCCTCAGAAACTTCAAGAGTGCGAGTGGAGACCCAAAATATTTTAGCTACATTAAATCTTAATAACAAACGCTGCCTCCGGGGTGTTGATGTAGCGCTGCTCCCTGCTACCACAGCTGAAGATCTGGTTTAACACTGCCCCTAGACAAAGCAACATCAATTTTTAGGAAAAAAGGTTTTTCAATTAGAGGAAAATTTTTTGCTAAGGGCGGGGTCGCCCCTCGGCAGTGTTTGGCCAAGCACTCCGAGGGTATTTCTGCCATGAAAAGGTCACAGTGACACTCATTGCTTGCAGATATCCGTTCGGAGTCGCTAAACAAGTAGTCCCTGTCCCCTCCAATTTGTGTAGGAAGAATTAAAAAAGGAGTAGCGAACGCCCAATTGGAAGAATCTCTTTCGGGTTATCGCGCCTTACATTTATTTATTTTTTAAATCATTTTCTAATACGCGTAAAATTTCGTGCTGGCATAGGCGAAACAATCAACGCTTTCACCCAGTTATACCCTCAACAGAATGGTAATCCCCAAAGACCCTCCACTCTCTGTACGCTTTTACTTACTTATCCTATGAAAGACGGTTGGCAAATTCATGAGGCCTCCACATAACATGAAACGTATTGATATTTGTATGCCGATGACTTAATTTCTTGAATCCAACTATACTTGTAATCAATAAAAGCTTATGCGCAACCAAACAATTACTTAAAATAACAAAATCATAACCAATCTGAAATGATTACGGTACAAATACGGTAACAATACTAAATCTAGCTTAATAAAATCAAAGCACCGTTCCACGCTGCAATACGAGAAGTGTACCCGCATTTAGGACATCAAACCTATTGCTTGGAGACACTGAGCTCACAGGCGTAAGAGGAAATCCGGGCCCGGGACCTAACAACATAACGGGGCCCCCCCCTTAAAAAAATCCACTAATACTTTGATTAACTTGAATTACAATTACGTCTCAACACATGAATCACATTATGATGAATACATACAAAAAAAAATTTTCCACATCAACTAAATGATTTTTTTGACTAAAGCTGACAATAAAAATTAACACAGAAAATATTACTATTTATACTATTTTTTTGTAACGTATAAATAAAATTTTCTTTTAACATCCCACATATTGTTTCAAATAATCATTTTAATAGTTATTTTGGTAACTTTTAAAAGACATGTCTGATTAATTTATATGATGATATAAATTTTAATTATTCATATAGTCAGAAGTTCGGCTTCGTCGATATGAGATGGCTTCAACTCGCTTTTTTTTTGCTGCCGAGATTATTATTAATACAAATATCAAAATATTACAACTGTCTTGTACACAAAACGGATTCTAGCGCGAAGCGTAGGCAAGTTCTGAAACTCGTTCTTGTGAGATGAACACGATCTATGAAACTTTTGTTTCCTTGAAAGATGCTGGGAAGTTCTGCACAGTGACCAGGTATAGTGCAAATATACGTAAAGCAAACACAATGATTGGGGAAAATTGTATACAGATTTTTGAACATATGTAGATGCTTATTTAGCAATTTCCAATTCCAATGGTGACAGACCTGTAATCAAATCCTGCTTCGTGAAATGGGTCTCATAGTGAATGATTTCGCATCTAAGCTTTGGAAATGTCTAACTTGTATTTTTCGACAATTTTGCCTGCACGCTCGCCCGAACTTCAATCACCCATTGCCACTCTAAAAAGGAAAAATTCCAATGTCTCATAGCTGCTCATATCGTGTGGTAATGCACAGTGATTACTCGAATCAACGATCACCAGGAATGTTTTCGTTTTTAAAATCAGACTGTGAAGAATCATCCGAACTACATCTCATTTAATTATCTTCAGACGTCGTTTTGGGTTTTCTCTATCCGAATGTCCGAAAAATTTGGCGAGATGTTCAATGGAATAGCAACTGTTTTGCGATGCGTTTAAAATGTGTTTCCATTGGTCCTGATCAAACTTCAGATGGAGCTATAGATGTATCTAGTATGCTCGGACACAATATCTATGGCTGGCGTCGCTGGCTGGAGGACCGACAATTCTTTATTAATGGTAGTACAGTATTTGAACCAAATGAGACATCTGCAAGAACATCGAACTTGTTGATGTACTTGAGAATGCCGTAACATCTCCGCATGCTTGCGCAGCTCAAATTTGGCTTTTGCCTGAAAGACTAGTGAAGAAAGCTTGGTAAATGATGATGTCCCATCGTGTTGCGTGGAGTGCATGCTGAAATAGTAAAACATTTTTGTACAACTCCGAAGAAAGTAATTGCAGCCGTACAATATTTGGCAGCATCAACACCACATAAATTGAGATGGGCTGTGGGTTACACAAGGCTCAGCATTCGAGTTTTTGTCGAGAATGTCAAGTAGTGCTTCCGTTGTAATCTCCTTTCATATTGGCACCGTTATCGTACCCTTGTGCACGACAATCTTTTAATGGGATTTCATGTTTACGTAGAGTATGGCAAATTAGATCAGCGATTTTCTGACCAGTTTTTTGGTTACAATTCACTAAAGCCAAAAACCGTTCTGAATGTAAAATTTGGTGCTTTCGAATTGAAATGGAGTTAGCGCAAAATGAACGTAGTCAACGATAATAGCAAAATACTTGGCTTTCTTGCCTTGATCTAATATAATTTCCCTCACGTGCTTTGCAAAAATTTCTATAAACTCGTTCTGAATGTCTGGAGAAAGATAATGAACTTGTAAACGTTTGTGCTGCTGTTGTGACATCCTAACTTTCTCCAAATGATCTCTAAGTATAGGATCATAATGGCTTCTGAGATCTTAGATGCTCAAAAAATGTCCATGTTTCGTCCAACAAGATATATACTTTCGCCTTTGAAAGCTAGGCCTCTTTCACCCAAAAATAAATAGTGCCCAAAATTCTATATAAAATTTCTTTCCACTTTTGAGTTTCAGTTATTAGCTGTTCATTGATAATTGTATCAATTGTAGCCTCCTTTTGAATTACATTTTGTAAAGATCGCCATTGAATATAACATTTAATGTGATTTTAAGTATTTTCGTGTGATGGCAGTTTATCGTATAGCTTCTTCCATATCTGGAATTTCGAATATCCGCAGAACAAATTTGAGGTCGATTTAAAGTATTGCTGCTTAATAGACGACATGGTAGGCAATCCACACTAACCAGCACGCTCCACTTTCTCTCCATATGGCAAGATTCTGTTAAAAACAAGGTAGGAAATCCCTCGTCATGACAATCAGGCCCAGACAAAAAATCATTATCAATATTCGTTGCTTTTGAAATTCGGCTTAAAAATTTGCACATGGAACAACTAAATACTCTCCTGATTTAAAAAAAATGTCTTAGTACCTCTAAATCCCCTGAGAAACCCCGGGCACGGGGGAATCCCCCTCCCCCCTCTCGTCGGGCCTCCATGAGCTCCAATCTAATTGAATTTTAAATTACCGTTTACCCTAATGAATTACTAAAATTAATAGAAAATGAATTTAACATGAATACTGAAATATTACCGAACTTAAGATATTCCCCTTTGCTAAATACTACCCTTGCTCATATACTTACCTTTGATTGAACTAGGATTGAAGGAAAGTACCGTGGGTTTTAATTTGGAAAGGAAGAGTACTGAAATCCCCTCTCCCTATATCTGAAGCTTATCCGCTATCAAAAACTTACTTGCCGAAGGAGGCTTTCAAGCAATTGAAGATCGCACTAACTATCTCAGAAGTCGTATAATTGCAACAATACTCACAATATACTTATTATATGTCTTGGAAAGAGAGTCGGAAGGCAAATCCAGGTGGCCTCTGTTAATGGATTAAAAACTTAAATCGGCAGCCTTTCAGATGCAACAAACATTCAGAATCCCAATAGAAACAACTAACAGTGTTGAAAAAGTTGAGGCAGTGCCAGGAACGTATCAGTCATGAGTTTAACTTTCAAAGGTTCCACATATAAGAAAGGCTACTTTTTGACAATGAAGTCATTAAACTCTACAAAATTTTGAACATTTTAATTTACAATAGCAATACAATTTTTTTATTGTATATCAATATAAATTACTAATTTCAGAACACTTTCAGTCTTATATCGTAGAGCCAAAACATACTTTTTTTGAAATTATTAATATTAAAACTTTTACTGGTCCACCTATACATTTATATTACATTCCTGATGGAACTATCTTAATAAGAAATAAATACTTTGAATTAAATCGATTTATAAGAACATTTTGAGTTAATAAAATTTAAACAAAATTATTTTCAGTGTTTTTTTTTAACATTTCTAAAATATCAAAATGATATTGAATTTTCATAAACTAACATTTTAGTCATATCAAATTTATATATTTTTAATGTAAATTTAACATTTAATATGTCAACCCTACATTACATAATAGTGATCGTTTTACATTGTACGTTTTTGCATTAACATATTATTAATTTTACATTATGAATATAATATTAATAATATTATAATGATAATGGCTTAATATCAATTTTAATATTTTTTAATGTTGGGTGACTTTTGTAACCAAAAAATGTTATTTTTACGGTAGTTTTTTGGCACCATTCTTGGTTCAGTGTATATATGAAGCCTTCTTGGCAATAGTAAACCCTCGGCCTCGGAGAGAGCGGCTGGAACCTGCTGTTCACAGATGGCACCAAGCAATGCCATGGCACTGCATTCGCACTTACAAACGAAAATGGAAAAACCTTCTCCCACGGAATACGCCAGCATATACGACGCCGAATAGCAGGCCATAGTCTCATCGCTAAATCTCGTAAAAAGTAAACAAAAGTTCTTAATATGCACCGACAGTCATCTGTGTTTAATACTGTAAAAACATAAAATGCAGGCTGACCCAATATTCGCGAAACTAATGTGTACATTCGTCCATAATCGGAAATGAAAACGCTGACAGTGCCGCAAAACTTGCTTTAAAATCGTGCCTCCACAAGTACAATCCGCTTAGTACAACATCAATAAAAAACAAATATTCGAGAGCTTTAAATTCCCATGTGCGCATAAATTTAAACCACTTCCAACATGAATATAGAGCATTGAACCCTCACTGCGCCACCATAAAACTTCCTACACTTCTGACTCACCAACACCACCTAACAAAGACTCCGCAGCCCATCTGCAACTTCTGCAATAACAAGAGCTTAAACCATACGCCATTTACTTCTACATTGTCCCGGCCTATCCGCCATACGTTCGTCAACATTCGAAGACTCAGGCCCAATCCATATTCTAACTGTTCCTTCCGAACAGAGTATTATAAGAATGTCAATTTTTTTTAAGAACTTAACATTTTTCATCTCATTTAATATCTAATACATTAAACTATCCGTGATACCATCAATCAAACTTTAAAACCTGTTTTAGCCGATAGCCCTGGTAGCTAGTGCAGACAAATTAGGTTAATTTGTAATTTTAATTATATTTTAACAATAAATAATAGTAATAATAATAGATGGTTTTAGATGACCGATGGCATCCTCAACCTCTTTGGCGGTGATGGTAATTGGGGACGCGCTGAATTTATGTTTATGTGCGCGTCTATTGGCCCTCCGTCTAACTTTGTCAACCGTAGAATGCTTTATATATTGTCGGCAGAAAGCGCTCGCTCATTTTTTTGCATCCGACAGCAACTTATCGCCAAAGCGATGGAAATTTTGTCATTGTGCTTAGACGGATTCGATAGGGACTTTACGGTTGACCAATGCTTGCCCACACCGGCAGAGAGGTTACAACTACTGACTCTCCTCCCATTTCGCCCGCTTGTGTTCATCCACAAGCATTCTGATGCGTTGGTTTATATCCCTTATTTGGGGGTCGCCGAGATCGAGCTGTCTTATAAGGCCACGGTCTCTCGCTAAATTTGCGGCCTCCGCCGGAAAATGAAGCCGAATGTCGGGAAATTCGTCCAGCGGGAATAAAGCGAGCCGAGGCGGATTCAACGGTCTTGCGGAAAACACGCCCCCGTTGGCGAGCATCAATCGGGATAGGGAGGGCAGCAAAGCGGCTGTCTGTAAAGGATTGGTACTCATCCCACTTTACTTTTTTAAAGTTTATGACAGTGCGTTTTTTCGGTGACGATGGAGTCGGCTGCCAGTTGACGTAGTTTAGTCCTGCGCTCACGATTGATATATCTGGCGAACTGTGACAGCTTCCTACCATACGAGTGGGGGCATCCCCGTTTATTGTGCAGAACGTCGTTTCTTCTATTTGATCCGCCAACAACTCACCCCTGCTGTCCGCCTGCAGATTTGAATGCCATAGATCGTGATGGGCATTGAAATCACCTAAGATGATGCGAATATCGCCAGTGAGTAAGGCTCTGATATCAGTGTGGTATCCACTGCGGCAACAGGTGACAGGAGGGATGTATATATGTAGATGTTGATAATATTTGACACCAAGCTCTCTTTTAATAAACATATCGATTTCATAACCTCGAAATCGTTTGCACTGATAGGTTTCATTCAAAGAAATACTAAGGATTTTAGAGACCCAAATAACCTTAAATCTTCGTTTATTGCTCTTGTACGGAGCCGGTCAGAATACTGTTCCTTAGTTTGGAGTCCATACTACGATCTATACTCAGCAAAAATTGAAAGAGTCCAGAGAGTCTTTACGAAATATGTTTATATAAAACTAACTACGAAGGTGGTCGTTCGCCTTACATTGGCAGAAGGAAGCTACTCGGCCTGCAGTCTTTACATGACCGAAGAATTTGCTGTTCATTACTATTTGTATATAATGTAATTAACCATAATATTGATTGTGATGACATAAAGGCTTTGTTCAATGTTTATATTCCCCCAAGATCGCTAAGATCTAATCGCTTATTTGCTGATTCAGTTAGTAAAACTAATTACTCGTTGAATGAACCCATTAATAGGTGTATCCGCATTTGCAATAGTTACGCTAATGTTATTGATCTCAATTCAAATTTTTATACGTTTAAATTAAGTTTGTTTACACTATTTAATTAAATTTATTATATTTATACTTATGTGATAAACTGTCTAGTCTGTAAGATTTATAAATCAGTAGACTGAAATAAATAAATAAATAAATGTCTAGGTTTACATCGCCTAACCGGACAGATAAGCCGTTCTAAGACCCTGTTCCTTCGGCCGATGTCGGGATAAAATATATGATATTGCACTGGTGGTATATGATAAACGCGAGACCGCCTCCATTTCCGATCTCGCGATCTTTTCTGTGGACATTATACCCAGAACAAGTCTGCATAGCAGATCTTGCTGTGAGTTTAGTCTCTTGAATCGCGGTGTGGATGATGTGCCACTTCATGAAATCGACTATCCCGCGATCCTCCCAGTTAATTCATTACAGTTTAACTGCAGAATTCTGAAGTGCAGCGGGGAAGACGTCGTCACTCTAGGAGTAATGATTACCCCTGAGTTGTGGGAGGCGAGGACGCAATTGCTGTTGTGACCCTGGGACTGTACGTCTCTGGGTAAGCATTGAGGTACCCGATGTATTTGGGTTTGCGGCCTGGCAACATGGCGTAATGAAGCCCGTCGGGGGTCCCCCATCTTGTTTCCCACAGGTTTCAATGTTTAAAATGGTAATTTTTTGTTGCATTTTGAATTAATGTTTCAATTAAAAAATAAAGATAATTCATATCCTTTCCTTTCTTTTTTCCTTTCCTTTCCTTTCCTTTCTTTTGCTTTCCGTTCCCTTCCTTTCCTTTTCTTTGGATTTCCTTTAATTTCTCCTCCTTTCTTGTCCTCTTTTCTCCTATCCTTTCATTTTCTTTCGTTTCCTTTCCTTTTCTTTCATTTCCTGTCCTTTCGTTCACTGTCCGATCCTGTCTCTGCCTTCCTTTCCTCCCCTGTAACTCCTCTCCTTTATTTGCATATTATGAAAAGTTCGGCCCAAAAACTTATTTAAATCATAACAATAAATTATTATTACAGCATTAAACTGCATGGATGAAAGTTGAGGAAAAATTATCTTAATTAATTGTTTTCATTTAATCTCCTTTCCCTTCTTTTACTTTCCTTTCGTTTCCCTTTCTCTTTTCCTTTTTTGCTTTCCTTTCCCTTCCCTTACCTTCCCTTCCATTCCTTTCCTTTCCTTCTTTCCCTTTCTTCCTTTCTCTTCATTTCCTTTCCTACCCTTTCCCTTTCTTTCCTTTCCTCTCCTTTCTTTCATTTCCTTTCTCCCCTGTAATTTCCTTTCCTTTTATTTCTTTATTATGAAAAGCTTTGTTTCATTTCCTCTCCTTGCATTTCCCTTACTTTGCTTTCTCTGTCCTTTTCTTTATTTTAATAAGAAAATTCGTGAAAACTAATTTTTCTCTCTAAAATAACTCTTTTAGGGCTGCCATAAAAAAATATAAAAAATGGAGACTCATTTAATTTCTTTTTACGATCAGCATACAAATTAGCATACAAAATATATTGAAGAATTAAATCTCCTTAGTGCACAAATATTAGCATATACATGCAAACATAACAAAAAATAAAACTTTTGTTTAAGAATTTTAATGAAATGTTCAATATTTTTAGCGAAAGAGTATTTTTCAAGAGATGTATGCATTCTGAACCATTTATGTTGTTAATACATATGTCAAGCTGATATGATATGAAGATACATATGTACATACATCCATACATATAAATGTACTTCCGAAGCTAATTAACGCAGCGAATGCTATGTACATATGTGACGCATCACTCAAAACCAATTTGCGCGCACAGCGAACAACCACACGCAGGCATTTCTTAGTAAAAGTGTTACTTTTGTTTAAACAATTTGGCTGATATAAGAAGGGAATCAAGTATTTTTTTTTGATGCAGAACGAAGGTAAATATTTCAAAGTCCATCCATCCGTTTATGAGTTATGGCTGCGTAAACAAAAATTTTATGACTTTTTATCTACATTTTGGCAATTTGCCACGCCCATATAATATGTACCTTCAAATTATATTGAAAATATCCATCTTATGTAGCTAAGTTTTCAAATGCAAAAAACCGTTTTAAAATCGGAGCATTCTGTGTGAAGTGATGTGCGTACAATATTTAGCGACTTTATTTTATAAGATTTATAGATGTCTCTTCAGCCGTTAAAAATTAAAATTTTACGTTTTGATGCGACCAGTATGTAAATGTAAAGTTTTGATAGGAGCCTTCATACAAATAGGAACAAATAAAATTGTTTCAAAAATTATAAAAAATACATATTAGTGACTTTGGTAGTCGGGTGATCAAAACCATATTAAAAACAATTTGTGGAAACTAGTAAGAAATCGTCCTACATGATGGTTTCAAGTCAAGGTAATGAAGACTTTGTTGAATTTTTTAAGTTCGCTGTTCGAAATTTCGATAAAAATCTGCAAGTAGAAGGGATCTGCATTAAAAGATCAGTTTTTTAAACGGTTTTATTCAGCTTTACTTTGTGTAGCAAGCGGCCGGCCGACCGGGCGGTCAGCCGTTGTTTACAAATTTTGTAATTAAAATTTAAGTAACATCCCGATAAGCTACAAGAAACTTGGAATATAGTTTAGAACCCGATGAATAAGAAGAAAACAACTCCGATAGGTGGCGCAAGGATCGGGATATTCAAAAAATCATATCTGTGGTCTGATTTGGCTCATATTTGGAACACATAATACATACATGAATAGAACGCGATCTATAAAAAATCGCCGCTAGGTGGCCCAAGGATCGAGATATTAAAACAAATCGCATTTGTGGTCCGATTTGGCTCATATTTGGAACACATAATACATACATGAATAGAACGTGATCTATAAAAATTGCCGCTAGGTGGCGCAAGGATCGAGATATTAAAACAAATCTTATTTATGGTCCGATTTGGCTCATATTTGGAACACATATTACGTACAGAAATAGAAACCGCTTTACGAAAAAAAATCCCGCTAGGTGCGGAAGGAACGAAATATTAACAAGTAAGGAAGGCTAAGTTCGGGTGTAACCGAACATTACATACTCAGCTGAGAGCTTTAGAGACAAGATAAGGGAAAAGCACCATTTAGCAAAATGAACCTAGGGTAACCCTGGAATGTGTTTGTATGACATGTGTATCAAATGAAAGGTGTTAATGATTATTTAAAACGTAGTGGGCCTTAGTTCTATAGGTGGAAGCCTTTTCGAGATAACGCCATAAAGATGGACCGGGGGTGACTCTAGAATGCGTTTCTACGATATGGGTATAAAATTAAAGGTATAATGAGGGTTTTAAAAGGGATTGGCCCTTAGTTGGATATGTGAAGGCATTTCCGAGATATCGACCAAAATGTGGACCAGGGGGACCCAGAACATCATCTGTCAGGTACCGCTAATTTATTTATATATGTCATACCACGAACAATATTCCTGCCAATATTCCAAGGGCTTTTGATTTAACCCTGCAGCACTTTTTCATTTTCTTCTACTTAATATGGTAGGTGTCACACCCATTTTACAAAGTTTTTTCTAAAGTTATATTTTCCGTCAATAAACCAATCCAATTACCATGTTTCATCTCTTTTTTCATATTTGAATTATGGCATTTTTTTCATTTTCGTAATTTTCGATATCGGAAAAGTGGCGTGGTCATAGTCGGATTTCGGCCATATTTTATACCAGTATAAAGTGACTGATAAGTACGTGAACTAAGTTTAGTTAAGATATATCGTTTTTTGCGCAAGTTATCATTTTAACGGCCGAGCGGAAGGACAGACGGTCGACTATGTATAAAAACTGGGCGTGGCTTCAACTGATTTCGCCCATTTTCACAGCAAACAGTTATCGTCTACCAAAGTTCACAAGGATTGGTAAATTTTTGTTCGACTTATGACATCAAAAGTATTCTAGACGAATTAAATGAAAAAGGGCGGAGTAACGCCCAATTTGAAATTTCCTTTTATCTTTGTATTTTGTTGCACCATATCATTACTGGAGTCGAATGTTGACATAATTTGCTTTTATACTGTAAAGATATTAAATTTTTATTTTTTTATTTATATGTTTGTCATCCGATTTCGCTAATTTTATTTATCACACATATAGTAATAGGAGTAACGTGCCTACCAAATTTCATCATGATATCTTCAACGACTGCCAAATTACAGCTTGCAAAACTTTTAAATTACCTTCTTTTAAAAGTGGGCGGTGCCACGTCCATTGTCCAAAATTTTCTAGTTTTCTATTTTACGTCATGAGGTCAACGCACCTACCAAGTTTCATTGCTTATCCTTCTTTGGTAATGAATTATCCCACTTTTTCGGTTTTTTCGAAATTTTCGATATCGAAAAAGAGAATCTGAGATGAGCGCCCAGCAACCTACATGCCAAATTAAATCAAGATACCTCAAAATTTACTCAAGTTATCGTGTTTTCAGACGGACGGAGAGACGGACGGATCGACATGGCTAAATGAATTTCTTTTTTCATCCAGATCATTTTGATATATAGAAGTCTATATCTATCTCGATTAGTTTATGCCGTTACGGAATACAGTTATGCGAACAAAGTTAATATACTCTGTGAGCTCTGCTCAGCTGAGTATAAAAATACTCGTATTTGTGGTCCGATTTGACTCATATTTGGAACAAATATTACATACAGTCTGGTAGATGTGACATCAAAATATTTTGGAGTTCGAGGAGGGACAAGCATATGTACGCTGAGTCGAGTAAAGTCTTTGGAGGGATTATGTATTGAGGACTTAGATTGTAACAAATTGTCAGAAAAGATTCCTCGTAATAAAGAGTCACTAAATGAACTAAACAGAATGAGAAATAGTAGGGAATTAAATAAAGACTAAAAACTTGAAAATAAAATAATAAAAAAAAAGATTTAGTTAAACGGTTTTATTGAAAACAATATTTACATTAGGTAATAATAATACTAAAAGCTAGAAAATAATAAGGTAGGTCCTAGATGTAGTGGTTGAAACCACTTTATATTGTGACGAATACTAGCAACACTAAGGGGTACTATCATCTCTGAGCCGATACTGAGCAGTGTCTTGTATGCACATAACCAAATTAATCATTATGTCTACACATATGTCCATACAAGCAGCGGAGAGCAACGCACAAACACATGCATATATCTGAGATACTCTCAAAAGTAGGCAATAATTTGTGCAAGTATCACTAACATATACACGCGCATATGAGAAGATATACACGTGCATTTGTAGTTATAATTGTATAGCTAGTAACTAAGTAAATTCTGAACACGCCTAGAAGTATGGAACGAGGAAATCGAAGAGCACACAAGAGCACAATCTGAGCAATCAGCAATGAGTTTGATATAAGCACACTATGTGCCGAGAAGTAGTAGTATTGTGAAGTACTCGAATAAAGGCCATTTTGCATTATTGAATAGTGTAGCTATTTATTCAACAGTTTAGTGATTCGAAAGTTAGTTGAAGGTTGCAAATAAGAGGAATTGCAGTAAATTCGTTACAATATTTTATAAAAACTTTTATTAAAATACGCCTAAACGTATGTATTTATTTTATAAATATTTTCAACCGATTGAAAATTTTTGATATTTGAAAAATCAAAATAATGAAAATAAAATTATTGAACATAAACCAATGAATTCACAATGTATATAAAATTAACAGGTAAAATGTATAATATATTAAAAGGTCAAATTATTTCATTTGCTTGGAATTATTTCGATTTAAATTTTTAAATTTCACAGTTGTAATACACGTTTTCCAGTTTACGTTCAGAAATTCACAATTCAAGTACAAAAAATTACAATTTAAGTTCATATTTGCAATTAAAATTCAGAAAATTACAAGCTCATAAAGTCCAAGCTCAGAAAATTACAACTTAAATGCAGAAACTGCCTTTTAAATTCAGAAATTTACAATCCAAGTTCAGAAAATTACAATTCAAGTTCAGAGTTTCCAATTAAAATTCAGAAAATTTAACTGAAGCTCGAAATGAAAATTTAAAGTTAATAAATTTACAATTCATGATCAGAAAAGAAGACTTGTGCACATATTACCTACATATGTACATATGTATACTGCCGTCAATAGTAAAAATGTTGTAAATTGGGAAAGGAGAGAGAAGGGTTTTTTTCGTTGCTATCTCTTTAGATATCCTTAAGTGGGGTGTTCTTTAGTGTGACTGAAGCGAACAGAATTGATTGAAATGAGTTAAGAAATTCAGTACGTTCTTAACAGATAGTAGGCCTTCAATAAATGTATCAAATATTAACGTTAACATTTACCATCTTACATTTCGTTCCAAAGTGAGTTAGTTTCGGAATCCCGCCAAATATCAACTTTTAGTTAGCGTTTTTGAGCAAAAATTTGTTTCCTATGTATGTAAAAAAAAACAATCTCCAACAAAAAATTTTAAATTCTAAATAGCCCGGCAACCAAATACATATATTAAGGCAGTTCAGAGTTTTGTGCATATGATATTGAAAACGTTGGAATAGCAAATATAAGCTACCGATTGTAAACACTTTTTGAGTTTTAAACTTTTTAATTTTTCATTTTGTTTTTTATTGGCAGTTGCTGATTTGCTATTCAATTTCAATTCAATGTTGAAAAAATCAACTGTTGTTTTTGATGTTGCATATTTGCCAGGACGTAACAAATGCATAGCCGTATAATTTATTAGTGTTTTATATAAAAATACCACACCAATTTGCAATGATGCTAGACCACATGCACAAAATCCTGGACTCCCCTAATCTGAAAAATTGAAAATACTCGAAGGTTTTACTATGAATTGTATGGATCTTTCAGCCAATGACCATGAATCTACTACACTACACAGTGAACTAATTTTTCAATTACCTTTTTTGATCCAACGGGAAGCTCATCATCCTTTATAAACATTGGCGGTGAAACAGCGTCGTTTGTGTTGATGATTGGCACTATGTTAAGGCTTATCAGCTCAGACAAAGTGCAAAATAAGTTATTGCGTGTTTCTTCATTGTAAAAATCAGGTTTGGTTACGAGAACCTAATATAAGTGCGGTATATTTATATAGATTAGGTAGCTCCTTATTTGCAACATCGCCAAATTTACTTTATAAGTTAAACAAATATATCTGTATTTTGTCGGACTTGTATTAGCCCAAACTTTTCATTAAGTATAGATTTCAGATATGAGTTCAAAATTTTTCGTAAGAATTCAAGGTATTGAGTCATAACCACCAAATCGATGTAAACTACAATTAATCATGGGGCAATAAAACCAGACAGGTGAATTTAGTAGTACAACAACAAAATTTCTGTGGCAATTTGAAAAAACAACCTAATTCGAGTTAGGATAATGGCGATACATAGACCTTTATCTGAAAAGCTAGCCACAATTCACCGTTGTAACTTCTTATATTTTGTAGCAGTCATTTGGCGCTAGGGCTATGAGAAAGTAACACATGGAGATCTGTAACGGATTTTTGTTATGAAGCCATAATATCACTTTTATCCTAACTCGAATTATGTTGTTTTTTCAAATTGCCACAGATTTGATGGCCTCATAGTCCGGTCATGAATATGAAATTAGTAGGGAGGGAAATTATTAATATGTACTGTTTTGGTACTTTTTACTACCTTAGTAATTAAATGTGCGGAGAAAAACTAAACTCGATATATCTCCAAATTGGAAACGGGAAGAGAAGAGAAAATGGAGTAAATGGGAAGAAAAAGTAGATGAAGTTGGAGGGAAGTCGGTAAAGTAAAGAGAACAAGAGGAAGATGGAGAGTGATAGCAAAAGAAAGAATAATGGTAAAGCTTGAGTCAAAGTAGCAAAATGAGCTTAACAGGAAGATTAAAATCAAAAATAAGACTAAGAGTAATAGTGACAATAAGACTTGGTTAAGAGCAAGACCGAATGGAGTAAGAGAAAAGGCAGGAAGTTTTACGGTAGAGGATATAAGAGAGGAAAAGGTTTAGACAGAGGAGAGGTAGGTAGATAGATGCAGAAAGTCGGAAAAATTTCTGTCGGGTTTGATCATATGGCTAGGAGTATTTAATGTTTTTCTTAACATTTCCAGGGTTAGCCAGAGCTGTTAAAAATAAAATTCTGAAAAGCCAACGGTGTCATCAGCTAAATCTATAAACTCTGATTTGTTGAAGCATCATTTCTGTAATGCCTCTGCCGCTATTTATTTTTACACCTCTTTATGCTCAACGAGCCTACCTCAACGCTTGGTTTACATAGTTAAATGTTGGCTCTTGGGACCGTTTACCGCCAATTCCGAGTGAAATTGTTCCAGATCTTCAATCATCTCATTGGCGTCAGTAGTATGTTTCCATATTCCTTAGATGTGAGAAGAAATTAAACCTTCCCACAAGACAAGGAATTAAATCCTACCAGAAATGGAAATACAGACCGTAGGCATATTTTCCTGCACGTTTCTTCATATGTCAGAAAGGTATTAATGTAGTATATTTTTATGATACTGAAAAAATCAATGCTGCAGATTGTTCAAGAAACAACAATTTTATAATGGCGATTATTGTCAAATGCGACTCCATTTTGTAATATTGACTTCACTTGTCTGGTTTATTGCATCATGCAATTGGTATACATTCAAAAGCGTGTGAATTGTAGAATTTTACTTTTGACTCGCCGCAAATTGGTGGTAGGGACTCGACAAGCGCTTATTATAAAAATATTCATGCATATACAAACATAGTTCTTATCGTTCTTTTTGGTTTTTCTCTAATACCTGAGCAATTTTTACGCCATATTGAGCGAACATAGCATCATACAATGACATAAGACCAGATTGTCCCACGGCGGCTGCTGCTCTTGGTTCCAACAGTGTACCTTCCTCCTGAATGCGATTATAGAGTAATATAAACATAATAAAGGAAAGAGTTTAAAACTTACGGCACGTGACGGATCCTTCGGTGATAAGGTTTCACGCATTGATAGTGACATAAGTAATTCCTGTGCCAATTTTTGTTTGCCAAAGGCTACAGCACCACTAGTCACCATCATAACTTCTCGACCTTCCAAGTGGCATTCAGCTACCTATCAAAACCACAAAAAAATTTTACTTTCGCGTTTAAAACATTAATTCTAAAACAAAGACCTTTTTTATGGATGATTCTATTATAACGGGGGCGACTCTTTTGTACAAACTTGCATACATTTAAAGAAAATTATTAAAATAATTATTTAAGCTATCGCTGAATTATTGTGACGCATCCTTAAACAAAAATAACTGCAATTCAGCGCTTCCCACGGCAGCCGGTTCTATGTACCGGAGCGACTCTGGATTTTTTTCCCTCCGACCAAGGGCTGTCAATTCAGTGTAACCCCATTTAATTTGTTGCTTCCCTCCCACAAATTGTTATCCTCGGACAAGCTCTTTGCAGTTGGACTGCTCCATACCCCGGTCCCAGGCTGTGATTCTGCTGCATATGTCGGGAAATGATTTATCTCAGAAGGTCATAGTCTTGCCAGTTTGTTGCGTAAAAGGCCTTACGGTTTGCTCTGTTAGAACCCAACGTTCGTGGACGCCCCCCCCCGAAATATCTACAAATTATTTGTGGTGAAGCGTACCTCTGCCACCTTCCAGCATCAGCGCTTCACCGCAGGCCACATCAACTGTTCGCTGTTGCTCGCGCGAAACGGTGACTCCAGCTAATGCGGCCGCTCCAACCCATCACTACAATCTAGATAGCATGGACAGTAGCAATGCCGAGTACCAGCTTTTACCTACGTCCCACCCCTCCTTTTCCGACACACGCACTCGCGTAAGAAGGAGTGATCAATTTCTAGTACCCCACACCATATCCTCCGTATGTCAGCTAAAAATATTTATGATCGCGACATCGGTCCAATGCAAATCATAGATGCTCTGGCACCGTGCTGCCAAAACACAAGTACCAACCCTTCGACACGAGGTAATCCAGCAGAAATCGGGCAGCGCACTCGACAAAGCTTATATCCTTTAAAGCGCATCCACCCATTTCTGCTTCAGTACGCCACTCTGTGGCGAAACCCGCCTTATTCTTGGCGACCTCAACGCTCACAACGACCTTTGATATTTCTGCTTGCCAGTCAACAGCAGAGGCAGGCAGCTAGCAGAGCAAATAGATAATACAACTTTCTGCACGATAAACGGCAATGCCCCCAGCAGAATTGCAGGTAATTGACACAGCTCGCCAGACATATCTATCATCAGCGCGGGGCTCATAAACTGCTTCGAATGGCAACCGATTCTTACTTTAGCATCAGAACACCTGCTCATACTCCTCAATAATTTTACTTTTATTAATTTCAAAAAAGCTATCTGGGAAGGCTACACAACCTTCACAAATAAATATTTTGCTGCTCTCCCAATTCCGACTGATGTCCGGCAGGCGAGTGTGTGGTCCGCAATGTCATCGGTTCAGCTTCTGCATGCTTTATTCCGGCCGGTAGGATTCCTGAAATTATCTCATATCCCTGAAGCTGCAAACTTAGCAAGAGGACGTGATCTGGCGTGACAACTCGACCCTAGAGACCATCAACTTGGATATTATGCGGCTGGTAAATGAACAAACACGTGTCAAATGGGAGGAGAATTTGAGAACTGCCACCTTTCTGCGGTTGTCGGTAAATTGTGGTCAACCGTAAAATCCTTGCCCAATCCAACATATGATAAAGTATCAATAGCTTTCGGCGATAAAACCTTATCCGATTCGAAGAAATGCCCGACTCCCTTTTGCCGAGAATTTATAATGCATTCTTCAGTAGACAAGGTCAGACGACGTGCAAACAGATGGGCACATAAACATAAGCACGACGTCCCACTCATTACCATCCAACAAAGCCAAGCCCTCTAAATGAATATGCCCATGCCATTGCTAAAAAAACCCTGGCGTTGAGGGAATAAACTACCTAACCCATGTTTTCCTTAAACCCTACGAAAATTAAACAGGGGGTACCACAGGGTGGTGTCCTATTGCCGATTCTGTTTAATTTCTATATACAAAAACTCCCTTCCCCACCAGTAGGAGTTGCAATCATTTCCTATGCCGACGACTGCGCGATTATGGCAACAAGACCTGGCCCTACAATAAGAGAATTAGTTTCTAAAATAAACAGCTATCTCCCAGAGGGGAGACACATGGAGTATGCGGATCCGCCTAGATCTTCATCTTGGCGGTGCCCTATTGTTGTTGTTGTTGTAGCGATAAGGTTGCTCCCCGAAGGCTTTGGGGAGTGTTATCGATATGATGGTCCTTTGCCGGATACAGATCCGGCACGCTCCGGTACACACAGCACCATGAAGGTGCTAGCCCGACCATCTCGGGAACGATTTATGTGGCCACATTAAACTTCAGGCCATCCCCTTCCTCCATTCCATGAGGAGCTTAGGGTCCTCAATTTTCATTCATGAGGAGCTTAGGGTCGCCAGAGCCTCGTCTGTTAGTGAAACAGGATTCGCCGCGGATAGGTGAGGTTGACAATTGGGTTTGGATAAGCTATAAATTGCGCTGGCAACCTGAAGGGTTGCGCTACACAGCCCCTTGAATCTGATATTTTAGTCGCCTCTTACGACAGGCATACCTACCGCGGGCATACCTTCTGACCCCCTAACCCGCTGGGGGTTTGGCGGTGACCTAATCCCCTCTGTCGAGCGATGACTAGGAACTACCCCCGCCCAATCCAGGGTGTTATGCGGTAGCGTGCCCATTGGAAGTTTGTAGCCGGGAGGTTAATCAGGCTGTATTTTAACGGAGCCTCTCTGATACCGGGCCGCCTCAGAGAGTATTTTGGTCTTACCGCGGTAAGGGGCTCAGCCGCGGCGGATGACTCATTTCCCCTTCGAACATGTAGCCCGTAGCTGGCCTCGTCTGGCGAAGGGTCGTACGACCAAGATGAATTCCAATAAAAGAAATATTAAAACTTCGTCGTCCTCCACAAGGTGAAGGACACCTTCGGCGCGAAGAGCAAACACGCCCTGAGGGCGCGAATGCAACAGATGTTAAGGGGCCTCAAAAAGAGGAAACAGCGACTTGGTGGGTGTTGGCACCAGTACGGCTGCGGATGGAGTTGCGCTAGCAACGGCGAACGCCACCGCACCTGCCGGTGCCGAACGCCAACCAAGTGCGGGCACGGTGACCTGTCTTCCCGCGGCTGTGACAGGGGTCTCACGACCTGGCCACTCCGAGCCAAGGGAAGAGGCAGCCGGAATTTTAGGCACAACCGGGGGACTGACCGCGATGGCAACTACGGCCCGGTTCACCCCAAACCGTAGGAGGGAAACTTCAACGGATTCAACGGCTTCTAGCGACTCGATGGGGGCCAGTACCAGTAAGACTGCGAAGGTAGTAGCGCCGGCAACGGCGGACACCGGAGAGCCTGCTGCTACTGTTCGCTCACCAGACGCCAGTTCCGCAACCGCTCTCCTTATGCCCGCAGCAGGAGTCGCGAGATCCGCTTTCTCAGGGGAGACGGGAGCGGCAAAGAAGCCTCAAACCGGGAGAGCGACCGCGGAGGAAATTTCGGGTCTGAACTCTGTCATGTACACTTCTCCTGGTGGTTCCGGTCACCGAAATAAAAAGCGGGCCGCTAAGGTCTTCAAAAAGTACGAAGGGGTTCCGCTGAAATCGCTGCCACAGAGTGCCAGGAACGCGGTGGAAAGGGCGCAAGCCCTGCTGCCAAATTCCGAAGAACTCTCGCGCCGGCTGCAAACAGCGCTACCCCCTATAAACGCCAAAGGTCGGACGAGGATATCAAACCTCCTCCGAAAAGGCAGCAACTACACCCTGGGGCAGGTATGCCCTGCTTTGCCGAGGTGGCCAAGGACAGGATCCTTATAGGTATCCTGGCCCGCGGAGATGACCGTGGGGCCATCCCGAAAGACCGGTGGCCGTATTTCCGGAACGAAACCGGTAACGCCATTATCGACGTCATGATGGAGATTCCGGGCAACCCGCCACGTGGTACTAGTGCGGGATGGTACCAGGGCCAGATCAATGGCCCCGTTTACGACGACGCAAGAACTGTTGTTCTATATAAAGCAGCTGCTACAAGGCTGGGCCCTGTCTATCCCGGGGCTAAGATAGAGGTCGTCGACTGGAAGGACATTCCAGTCAGGCCAAGGGAAAGAGCATGAGTTCCAGCAAATCCAGCTGAACCAGAAAATATTCTACGGATGCTGCAGGACATGAACCCGGCTCTCCCGACGCACGACTGGAGTGTAATCCGAGTCAAGGACGCTGTATGACCGAGGAGGCAGGTCGTCTTGGCCCTCAATAAGGATGCTCTCGAGCACCTCAGAAGGAGCAACGGAAGGGTGTATTACGGCATCGACGATGTCGTAATACATGTATACCGTGGCGACGCACAACGCGCATCCCGTTCGGCTGCCTCGATGACCAAGGTCACCGGGAAAGCCGAAGAGGAAGCGGAGCTCTCCAGCGCAGAGAGTATGGTTTCCGCCTCGTCAGATTGTGCTGGTGCTCTTGGCAATCTGACGATGGAGGATTACCTGCTGGATAGCGACAGGGAAGAGTCCGACGTTACGGTAGTGGAGGGAGGGGAGTCTGGATCAACTCAAACTGAGGGTGCTTCAGATAAACCTCCACAAATCTAAAGCAGCCTCAGCTGCTCTCATTAGTCGCATTTCTAAAAGCGACTTCAACGTGATCCTCATCAAAGAACCCTGGGTAAGTAACTCCAGGATCTGTGGTTTGGGGGCCAGTGGGTTCAACCTCATCCGAGCTTCAGCAGAAGGTAATGTTAGAACCTGTATCCTGGTAAAATCTGAGCTTTACCTAAATATAGCAATGGCGACATGACTGCGGTCAGCTTGGCAGTTGGGAACACTGGCATAACGATGGCATCTGTGTACATACCGTATGATGCTGCGGAACCTCTTCCGCATAGGATGGTGAAAGAACTGGTAGCCGACCTCAGCAAATACCACTTAATTATCGGAGCAGATGCAAATGCGCATCACGTCCAATGGAGGAGTTCCGATATCAACACTCGTGGTGAGTCACTTTTTGATTACCTTTTAACAACTAACCTGGGTAGTTTGCAACATTGGTAACGAACCAACTTTTATTACTAAAAATCGCAGTATGTATGGATATGAAAATTATTTCGGTCTCTGATGGTTCACTTTTTTCACAAGAAAGTTGATTTTAGTTGCGTTTTTATGCACAAAATTTTCAAACTAAAACCATAATTTCCATTTGTCAGCAAAAATAAAGAAAAAAGGGCCAAATTTCAAAAAAAAACCTATCGAAATACAAACTGGCTCGTTTGTTTTTAATGAACTAGGTTGTATTTTTCTTGTATTTCGTTAGTTTTTTGACAACAAGTTTGGCAAATAAGTGTTTATTAACTTATCTCAGAAACTAACCTGTTCCACAATCGAGGCCAGTCGCCCTAGAGCAAGGCCATGATTATCTTCTCGAGTTATTACAGCACTTCCAAGTTTCACTACCAGGCGGCGTGCATATTTAAGCTGGTTTCGTTCAGTGAACGAACGTTCTTTACGTTTTTCTGCCAAAATACTCTGAAAGTAAACAAGTCATAAATTATGTTAGTGTGCACGAAAAAGTTTACATTTTTTACGAAGGCAATGTGGATAATAAATTAAAATAAAAGACTACGTATGAAAAGCAAGCAAGTCGCCGAGCACAAGAAGGTCGGTGCCCGTCGTTAATGCTTTTTTGTTCTGACATACGGCTATCTGAACATTTTTCACCAATTTTGTCCCCGAAAAAGTGTTGTTTCTGCATTCTTCAGGAGCAAAATATGATATAATTAGAAAATTTTCATTTTGAAATAACATTAAAAGTAATATAACATAAAAATAATTTACAAAATTGAAGTATATTTTACACAAGTAGATAACCCTACATATACTCCCCCTCCAGTGAAACGGAAAATTTATTTTTTAAATGTTAATTTACAGTGTATATTGATTACTGTAAGAATTTTGTGTTGTAGTTTGAAAAATGTTTGAGTTTTGTGTTTTAGATATGTATATTGTATTTTTTTTTATTGTCAGAATTTTGAGAAATGTATTTTTGTGTTAATTGCGTTAAAAGTTTATATTGGTATTGATGTAAGTTCTCAATCTTTGGATATTTCGATGTACTTGATAGCTTATTTTAATTTTTTTAATTTTTGGTAGGTGTTGTTATTATTTATTTATTGTATTAATATTTTTATGTATATTACTATTTGGTTGTGTTATTGCTATGTTGTTGAGGCTTAAAATATCTTAGTAGTTGTTTGTGAAATATTGTTAATTATAATGATGCGTTTGAAGAACCTAGAAATAGGTTGAATGATAATAGATGGCAACTTTGTGTGCGCAATCACTCAAAAATTAAAACTTGTATTATGTAGAATATATGTTCAATATATAATTGTACTCTGCATAATGTATGTCCAAGTTGTTGATAAGGAAGGAAAAGTTGATTCCTTTATTCGTTTGAGGGTGATATGAAATTGTCATTGATTCGTGTCATGTTAATGAGTATAATATCGAATTTTTAATATGATTTTAATTTCAATATGAAATAATGATATATGTCAATAAACATTATTTTAAGAAATCTTTTGAGGTTTTTTAAAATTGATTGCAGTAATTAGTTTTATTTTATACATATCAAAGATCCCTTCCCACCAGAAGGTTTTACTATTATTTCCTACGCCGACGACTGCACGATATTGGAAACAGGGCCAGGCCCTCCAATAGACGAATTAGTTTCAAAAATAATCAGCTATCTCCCCAGTCTCGCTGGTTTCTTCACTTCGCGCGACCTTGTACTATCACCTATAAAATCCACGGACATTGTGTTTACGACGTCAAAGGAACAGATGAGGCAAACATTTGACGTTCAAGTCGATGGTGTTATCCTACGACTGTCAGCCACCCAAAGATTTTAGAGATAATGTTCGATAGCACTCTCACCTTCAAGGCACATGCTTCCTTAATTACAATTGCTTCTCAATTGCGGTAATTCTTGTTAGAATCTCGCCTTGCTGAGCCTCTATCCGGCAAACTGCGGAACAAAGGTTCTGCAACAATTCGGCTAGTTTTGTGCCAGAGTTTGCGGCTGGTTGTTGGGTGGCAGTACGCTAAACAAAGGAATGCGTCACCTCGAAACATCGCGGTCCTAAATTTGACGAAAAGTGAAAATGATCAAGTTTACCGAAACCTCGATGTAATGTCTACTTAATTCTACAGCGATGGTGATTTTAACACATGAAAATCTATGAATATATAATACTTCTACATATATTCAGTCAATATGGAAGTACTACATACACGCGCTATCGCCCAAAATAATATATATGTACTTCAAATAAGAAATTGCCGCTAGTTTGGCTGGTTCCTGGCTCTTCATCCATTTCAAGTGTATATTCCATGTTTATTTAACCTATGAAAATTTATAAAATAAATTATGTCGTAACGGAATTAAATAAATTTAGGACCTACAGGTATAGAATAAGACTTAAGGACTAAATCTTCTTTGTTCATAATGTGTATGTCCTCATCTATAAGTTGAGCTACTAAAACACTGTAACGAATTTACTGCAATTCCCTTTATTTGCAATATTCTGCTAACGTTCGAATCACTAAACTTGAATAAATAACTCCAATATTGAATAATGGAAAAATGGCCTTTATTAAAGTACTTCACAATAAATAATACTGCTATTGCTCGCCAGATAGCGTCTTAATCAAAACTGCTTGTGCTTGATAGCTTAAACGAAACTGACTTTTTGCGCCTCTACTGCCGCGCTTTTATACTTTTTGATTACTCGTTGCATACTTCTAGGCTTTTCCATTCCAGAACTTACTAGTTAGTTATCAGCTACAAAATCACCAGCCACAACTACGTTTATAACTTCTCATGTAAGTAATACTTGCAAAAATTATTGCCCTCTCTTGTGAGCACCTTAGATAAGATATATGCACGTGTTTGGTACGTTGCTTCTCCGCTGCTCGTATGAAATGTGTGTAGACATAATGATTGAATTATTGATGTGCATAGGACATTGAAACTAATTAAATTCGCGCGAAAATAATTACTAAATAATTTAACAAACTCCTTTAACATTTCTTCGCAACATTAGATTCTACTGTACAAGACTTCTCACATCACAGGAGAGAAGTCGAATAGCGCAATGCAACAAAAGAAGTGATAATAAAGGTTATCCGGTATGCAGTCTTTCAAAACGAAAATTAAAATACAATAAAAACTGCGGTATTCTGTCGGTTTCCAGTTGCTTAATTGGTCTAGAGCACGGCTTCGTCTAGAAAACTCAGAGGGAACGTAATTATTCAGAAACATCAATTTTTCGTTCATTATCGTTACGTTCCCTCTTTTAGTGAGCAAACTGGAGTAGTTTTTTAGTTACTCCTAAGTCCACTAAATGCATGGGTTCTAAGGAAACTGAGAAATCATGCCAAATTAACGGATTCTAACAAAATCTCCCTCTGCTTATGGAATGACAAATCTAGCCTATTTATAAATGAATCATCTGTTCTTAACTCGCCCACTTCTTGGGATAGGCACACGCGATCTAAATGTTGCCCTATTTGCAAACATTTCTGGCAGCTATTTTTTGCTAAATGACCCTTTACCCAGTTATAAATGCCCGAGCTGGTGAGTCGCAAGTAAATAGCCTAACACTAAATTGGTTTAACAATTGTCTAGATCCCACTTTCACCCCATTCTGAGCTAAAGTGCCTATCTCCTCGCAAAATTCTTTTAAAAAAATCATTTACATCTAGGGGCTTACTCATCCCTGAACAACAAGCTATCATAAATGGTTCCGAATTGGGAAAATCTACAACGTGGCCCAAAATTGGCCATAATACCCTGTTAGAACTTTTGAAACATCTAATCCCATCTATCCCCACATCTATTGAAATTCGTTCTAAACTTTCGAGAAAATCAAATTATTTAAAGTAAAAATTATATTCGAGCCCAAAATACAAAAACTCCCTCTCTGAAACAGACATAATACTTACTAGTTCCCTGCTTGTACCCAGATCTCGGTAATATTATTTGCAGCACCAGTATGACACGGCTCTAAAGTCCAAAAGATATATTAACAGCCTACCGTATAACTTCTATAAGAATAGCATGTGTTTATCGGACGGTGTCCGACGACGCGATCCTTGTTTTATGTCGGAAAATCCCAGTAGATATACTATCAAGTGAAATGACCGATCTTTATTGCTTGGAATCGACCGCCCATCTGAAGATGCCAAGAAAAGCGCAAGGTCACGAAAAATAGTTAGGTGTCAAGAACGGTGAGAAGAATCGAGGAAAAGGGCGCTGGATCTTCATGTAAGTTGGGAATATAGCGGATTGGTAGGAGCGGAAGCACGGCGAACTAAATTACCATCTCACGAGATATTGAGTGAGCACGGAAGTTTCAAGGAGTATCTACATACCTAAGAGTAGGATAGGGAGATCCTTTCTTTTCACACTGTCCCACCGAATTTTAAAACGCAGAACACACAACATTAGGAATTTAGTTCCTTTCTTTTGCGGGGAGGCTGAAAAATGCCTAAGCACCATAATTGCTGCCGTCGCAGCAACCGTGTGTCCGTAGACTAAAAAACAGCCCCGTTCTGGAACCGTCGCCCACCCCGGCACCACTTTCGCATTACTTCAGGATGGCGTTCCATATTTCTCATTTTTTAAGAGCCTACTGTTGTCCCTGCGTCCAGGTTCCCGCTATTTGCTCTGAGTGTCCATTTAATCACCACTGCTTCGCATGCGCATTTCTCTGCGCTCCCTCTCAGCATCCATCAGGCGTGTCATTACTATAAATGCCATTTTGCTCACTGCAGTCCAGCATTCTTTCCTGCTGCACATATGTGAAACTAAATTTCTCGTGGTAGGTTCCTCCCCAAAGACTCCATGCAAGGTGAGTCTTTCTTCGTGGAAACGGGGGCAGTAGAACATGACGTGTTCTGTGTTTTCTAACTCTGTGGTACACATTGGGCAATGAGGATCTTCCTCTATCCTACGCTTCCATAAATACTCTTTGAAACCGCCATGTCCACTCATTATTTGCGTGAGATGGTAGTTCAGTTCGCCGTGCTTCCGCTCATTCCCATTGAGCTACGTTCCAAACTAGTGTGAAAGTCCAACGCCCTTTACTCGAGGCCTCCCACCGTTCTTGCCACTTAGCTATTGTTTGTGTCCTTGCTCTTTTCTTGTCTTCTTCAGATGGTCGCTCGATATTAGTGTTATATAGATCGGCCATTTCGCTTGCCAGTAAGTCCACTGGGATTTTCCGGGTTAGAACCAGGATCGCGTCGTCGGACACCGTCCGATAAGCACTTGCTATTCTTAAAGAAGCAAGTCGGTACGCTGCTAATATATATTTTTGATGGGTCTGTTTAGATCCATACCACACTGGTGCTGCGCTTATAGTATGAGTGAGCTGAGTACTGTGACAATAGCTGACGTGTAGCTTCGCGCGGACACCAATGTTAGGCAGTATTCGCATAAGTGATCACCATAACTTGGTAATTTCTCCCCCACACGCTCTGAAGTGCTCTTGGACAAGCTAAGTAGAGTCAATGTGCACTCCTAAGATATTTAAGGAATCCTTGAGGTGATTTGGTGATCCCCGACAGTTAAGACTAACTCGTTCGCCGACCGTTTGAGCTTACTAATACCACTTCCGTCTTTTGGCTAGCCAACTCCAGTCCTGTATTGGTCAGCCATTCCTTATTCTGCTACGGCGTCATTCATAATGCTTGAAGCAGGTCCACAGTTTCTTGGCCACTACTACCACTGCAAATATCATCAGCATATCCCACAATTTGCGGTTTTCTGGTAGATCAATCTTTAGGCACCCCGTCATACATTACATCCAAAGCGTTGGACCGAGAAACAGATCCCTGTGGACGCCTCCTGTGATTTTGTACTCTTTAGCTCCTTGTCCGTGTCCAAAAAGAAGTACTCTGTCTTTAAGATAGCTACCTATAATTCTGCGTAAGTAAGCTGGAGTGCCGAAGCTTTGCCAGCGCTGCCATTATCTGCATCCAGTCGCAGTGTTAAAACATTCTTGATGTCCAACCATAATCAGTGCACAGAACTTCCTTTTATTTTGGCCTCCAGAGATAGCTTCTCTAGCTATTGACGACTGTTTGTATTGCATTCTAGGTGGATCTTGATTTGCGAAACATATTGATATTCGATAATCCACTGGTCTTTCTAGAGTCAGCTGTAGGCGCCACTAATTATACGCTCGAAAATCTTCCCTAGGGAATCCAGCAACAAAGGGCCTATATGAGGATGGTGGTCCGGCTGTTTACCACGTTTCAGCAATTTAGGCAAGTCTTTGTCGCTTCCACGGGCGAGGGAACACGCCTTCTTGCATACAGGCATTAAAAAGATCAGTAAAAATGTAAGCCCTAGTTGTAATCGGCTTTAAGGGCTATGTTTGGTACTTCGTGGGTCCTGGGATTTGTTATCAGCAAAACTTTTTTGCAGCGTCCCAGACAACTCTCTTCTCTGTAAATATGCTGAAATTTCAGACTTCTAGATCCCTCGCTTGGATAACGTCCAGCGATCTTGCGCCGGGAAAAAGTGTTTCAACAATAATATTCATCAGTATCGGGCACGTAGGTGCTGTGATATCGCCTTAAACTTACCTCACAGTCTGTAAGCTGATCCCAAGGATCAGGTCGACATTATCCAGCAGTTCCCTAAAGCATAACTTCTTGCTCTTTTTTATGCATTTAAGTGCCTTCTTTGCAATAGGTGTTGTAGCTCCGCATATGTTGTTGTTGTTGTTGTTGTAGCAGTGCTTCGCCCACACCTAACAGACGCGACCGATCACAAACTGTCATCAATATCCTATAACGGGAGTCCAAGGAAACTTGCTGTTTCAACAGGGGTGGACATAGGCGAAAAGGGTGTGAGGCGTGGTTCCACATAAATTAAAGAGATGGTTGGTGTCATGTGGGGACACATTGCAAGCGGGGCATTACATTTTGTATGTCGGGGTTGATCTGGATAGGTAAGAGTTTAACCTGTACAGTATCCAGAACGAAGTTGAGCAGAGTGACACGCGTTTACCATGGGGGAGTATGCGTTCCTCTTCCGCAGTTTTGGATACTTTACTTTGAGTACTGGAGTTCACCGGGCAATCCCGGCATAAAGGTCCGACGCCTGTTTGTGGAGTTCACCAAGGACCTGCTTGTGTTTTTCGCTTCATACGCTGGTTCTCAGATGCCGTATTCCAAAATGCTTACGGAGATGACTCCTTAAGCCCCTAGCGGTGCTGGCTCGTCAATCAGATGTCTGTGGGATGCCCAGGTTCTGGGTATTCAACAGGAACTGTTGGTCAGCATCTCGTTCTTATCCATGATGGGGAGTATTCTCGCCTCATTAATGTAGATGGTGTTCTGGGGACATAAGAAGACAGCCCGTGGCAATTCTGAGAGCAGTAGTTTGGCAGGCCTGTAGCTTCTTCCAGTGGGTAATTTTTAGGCTTGGCGACCATATGGTGACGCGTAGCACGTAATCGGTGGCTAATTGCTTTGTATGTAGTCATGAGCGTTTCTTTATCTTTCCCCAGGTACTGCCAGCAAGGGATTTGAGGATTTGTTACGGCTCTGAATTCTCGGAACAATTGCGGCTGCGTGCCTCACCAAATGTAGATCCTGATCAAACGTCACACCCAAGATTTTGGGGTGTAGGACAGTCGGTAGCGTAGAGCCATCGACGTGGATGTTCAAAATGGTCGACATTTGGGACGTCCATGTTGTAAATAAGGTCGCGGAAGATTTAGTCGGTGATAATGCCAGGTTTCGCGAGGCGAAAAAACTGGAGAGATCAGGGAGGTAGCCGTTATATTTATTGCATAGCTCATCGATCTGTGGGCCTGGGCCTGTGGCCATTACTGTGCAGGTCATCGGACGTAGGAAAACGATGTGACTCCTTCCGGTGGTGAAGGTAGCTTAGATATGTAGAAATTAAACAAAAAGTGGGGATAGGACACCACCGTGGCACCCTTGTTTAATTCTCCTTGGCTTTGATGTTTCGTTTCTAAATAGCACCGATGCCTGCCGACCACCCAGATAATTTGCGGTCCACCTTTTAAGACATGGGGGAAGGGTAGACCCTTCCAGGTCTTGCAGTAACGAGCCATGGTTGACCGTATCAAAAGCTTTTGATAGGTCTATAGCGCACGAGTACTGTTCTATGTGGGGGTTTTGATTTAAACCGCAAGTTTCTCTGGGTGCTGATGGCATTTAGCGACGGAGGTAGTGCTATGAGTTTTCTGAAGCCATGCTGATGGAGGCTAGTTGCAAATTTGCTTGGAAAAGGGAGCAAAATGGCTTCGAGCGTCTTTGCTACTGGCGATAGGAGAGATATCGGACGATACGACTCTCCTATGTTAGCTGGTTTACCAGGCTTTAGTAGCCGGACCACCTTGGCCATTTCTCCATTTCTCGGATGACAAAGTGGGAAAGAGACAGGTTGAAGACATGCGCTAAATATTTGAAACCCTCTTCCCTAGGCTTTTAAGCATCGGCATGCTATGCGCTCTGGGCCCACTGCTTTGGATGGTTTAGCACGACCAATGGCGTCCTCAACATCTTTAGCGGTGATGGTGAATTGGTGACGCGCTGAATTTGTGTTATGGCGTGTCTGTTGGCCCTCCGTCTAAACTTTGTCGACCGTAGAATGCATATATATTGTCGGCAGAAAGCGCTCGCGCATTTTTTTCGCATCCGACAGCACTTGTCGCCAAAGGCGATGGAAACTTTGTCTGTGCTTAGTCGGATTCGATAGGGACTTTACGGGGACCAAAGTTTACCCACACCGGTAGAGAGGTTACACACCTCTTAGGTGCTCCCTCCCATTTCGCCCGCTTGTGTTTCATCCACAAAGCAATCGATGCGTTGGTTTATATCCCTTATTTGGGGCGGCCTGGATCAAGCTTCCTTATAGGTCACGTTCTCTCGCTAAGTTTTGCGGCCTCCGCGTGAAAGTGGGGCCGGAATTCGGGAATTCTCCCGGCGGGAATGAAACGAGCCAGGCGGATCAATGGCCTTGCGCGAAAGCACGCTCCCTTGGCGGTCATCAGTCGAGATTGGAGGGCAGCAAAGCGGTTGTCTGTAACGTTATGTATTCGTCCCACTTTCCTTTTTTAAAGTTTATGAAGTGCGTTTTTCTGTGACGATGAGTCGGCGGTGACGCTCGAGCGAATAAATATTAGGCAGGTGGTCGGATGCCAATGTTACCATCGGCTGCCAGTTGACGAAGTTTACGAGTTCTGCGCTCACGATTGAAATATACGGCGAACTGTGACAGGTTCTACCATACGTGTGGGGCAGTCTCCGTTTATTGTGCAGAACGTCTTTCCTTCTATTTGACCACCAACATCTCACCCCCACTACTCCGCCCGCAAGTGTGAGTTCCATAGATAGTGATGGGCATTAAAATCGCCTAAGATAATGCGATTGTTGCCAGTGAGTAAGGCGCTGATATTAGGCGGTATCCACTGGGGCAAACAAGTGGCAGGAGGGATGTAGATGTAGATGATTTCTAGGTTTGCATCGCCCGACCCGACAGATAAGCCTTGACGTTCAAAGACACTGTCCCTGCGGTCCGATGCCAGGATAAAATATATGATATGCACAGAGTGGTGTATTATAACGCGAGGCCGCCTCCATTCCCTCTCGCGAGCTTTATGTGGACATTAAAACCAGGCAGGACGCAATTGCAAATCGTGCTGTGAGTTTAGGTCTCTTGAATCCGCAGCAATGCGGATGTTGTGCCGCTTCATGAAATTTACATCTCCGTAATCTTCCCAGTTAGCCATTACAGTTTAAACTGCAGAAATTCAGGAAGTGCAATGAGGGGAGACGTCGGCACTCTGGGGGT
>JARSSU010029208.1:0-32023 GCA_029619165.1 Eurosta solidaginis | reverse complement strand
TGGTATGCAGTGAAAAATTATGTTCAATTTTAGAAGTTAGTTCAATTCTTCAAATAATTCATTTTTAAATTCAGTACCTAAATCTGATTTTTATGGGCATCATTGTGCCGTATGTTAAAATTAATCCTTCAAAAAAATTGTAAGGCGATTGTTTTTGCGGACGATTTGTCTGGCACAGCGACTGTTACCAGGTATTAGTCATGTGCAAATCATGGTAATTTTGTCTCAACTGTTACCTATTTGGACTCAGGTAGGGGTCCTATTGTGTAATTCTAGTATATCAAAGGTTTACAAGGAGTTTGTGTTAAAAACAAGTTTTTCTTTTGTTTTAGGTTAACCTTGTTTAAAAGACAATCATTACACGTTTGATATATTTTCGTATATAACGAGTCATGTTCTTCCAATAAAATTTGTCGGAGTTTTTGCGTAAAGTCTTTTTCATCCTCAATGTCCCACCAGAAATGGGATCATTATGGTAAATTTTCCTTAGTTTTAATTTTGTATCTGCGTCTGTTACTTGTCTCCACTAGATCTGTTACTATAATTTCTAATGATTTAAAATTTATTTCAATATTTTGAAATTTGTAAAGTATAATGTTGAACAAAATATCGTTTTTCGGCATCAATATGCTTAATTTTGCGTTTGACGTTCTGATTCAAGCTCGGAAAAGTAAAGTCATTATTTCGTTAACAAGCTCAAAAACTAAGAACTAGAGTTTCTTATGTTTAAATATGCAGTAAAAATTCTTAAACTTTTGTTTATTATTTTTTATCGTAAGTATTTCGGATCGTATTCGGGAATCTTTTTTGAAAATTAAATGAAAATTTGTCGTAGACATGAAAATAAGTTGTTTTCGTAATTTTTGTCTGTTTCCTATGTAAATTTAGTCGTTTGTCTTTTTTGTCATTGCCCTTGTCTGTACTGCCAAAATTTGTTTGTTCATTCATTAAATCTCATCGATTGCAATACGCGATAGTGCATCAGCACCAACGGTTTGATTTACCCTAATACATACAATAGTAAAATTATATTCCGCTAGTTCTAATCTTATTCTTGAAAGTTTGAAGATGGGTCTTTCATATATGAATAAGTATACTAGAGGTCTATGATCTGACTATACATGAAATGGTGCCATAAACGTATGGTCGAAATTGCCTATGCAAAATAAATATAAAAGACATCCAATTCTATAATTGTTCTTCTTCTGCTCAGCTTTATTAAATGCTTTAGAAAGCGAAAACAAATTGTAAATCCTTACTTGCTGTTCTTGACTTAAAATAGCGCCACATCACTTTTTGGAAGCATCAACTGCAATAATGAATTGTTTAGTAAAATCTGGATATGAGTAATTTCGTGAAAGTAACGCTGCCTTTAAAGATAAAAATGCTCTTTCGCACTCTACAACCCATACAAATTTCAACTTTTCTCTGCTTTAATCGATTTAGCAGGCGCTGCCCAGGACGCAAATTAGGTATAAAGCGTCTGTAATAGTTTGCAAACGCGACGAATCGTCGTACCGCGTTTTATTTTGGACAGTGTATGGCAACAAACCTTGCTGAAACATTTGTGACCTAAAAATGAACTTTGGTCGTAAAAAGTTGCATCATTTATTTGGGTTAAGTTTTTGAGATTGAAAGACCCTACAAGTATCCCCCCCTGTCCAAACTTTTGAAGATTTTTAATTGGTGTGCTTCACTACAACCTATGACGATATATCGGTCGATGATAAAAGCGATCGTGGGTGGTATACCGAAAAAGCTATTGTCATCATTCGTGAGAATGAATTGTTGCTATATTAAACCGAATGGAAGCACTACTTTCCATATAAATGGACCCGAAGAGTGAATACTCCATTAATATTAAATGCAAACTTCAGGCTTTGTTTTGTTAGATATAAATTTTGCAAAATGTCTTTTATTGTGTAACACAAGAAAGTTATTAGAAAAAGTTTTGAGTTAAGAAGTTAAGAAGGTACATTTTTCTCCACTTTTTATTAGTTTCAGTAGCGGGGTTCAGGTGCAGGTATGTTAATAGAAATGTGTAAATTACCGTTAAATATGAAGCGTGTTTAAATAGTTTATGTTATAAATAACATTAGGAAAAAGAAACTCGTACCATTTTTCGTATTTCTTATATTGGTTTTTATTTTTTTAAATTTTTTTTATTTTATTTATTATTTTTATTTATTTAAACCGCGTAATTGTTTGAAGTTTGTTTATGAAAATATTAAGATGTCGTTCACTTAACACCCCGTGACATGAGTTTACGGAAGGGTACATGTCAACAGCAAGGATGTTTGGATGTCACACAAGAGCCAGGACCAGAGGGGGAGAATAAGAGAGGGGATGGGAGGGGTTGGATTTGGATTTTGGTTTGTGGGGGATGTGGGGGGGGGATTGGGGTGATTTTTCAGGAATTTTTTTTGGGATGATATGTTTTTTTTGGTTTTTATCAAAATGTGAGTGGTATTTTTTTGTTTTGTTGCAAGTGGGGATATAATGGGGGGGGGGGAATGGAGGATAAGGGGGAATGGATGTTGGATTGGCTTGTTGAGGTTTGCATGCAAGGGGATTTGATGATGAAATCCAGAAAAAAGAAAAAAAAAAAAAAAAAAGTAAATGATAAAAAAAAAAAAAAAAAAAATAAATAAAAAAAAAAACAAAAATTATAAAGTATATATAAAATTTATATTAAATAAAAATAAATAAAATACAATAAAAAGAAAAAAAAAAACAGAAAAAAAAGATAAAAAAAAAAGGAAAAAAAAAGGAAATTAACAAAACAAAAAAAAATAAAGTAAATACAAAAAAAACAAGGCAAAAAGGGATTAATAACTTTCCAGAACAAACAGAAACTCGACTAAAAAAAAAAAAATAAACAAAAAAAAAAACATCAAACAAAAAAAACCAAAAAAAAAACAAAAAATAAAAAAGCAAAAAAAAAATAATAAAATATAAACAAACGAAAGCAAGGACATATATAAAATACTAAATAAAAGATATTTCTTTCTAATTGGAAAACAAAAAAAGGAAATTGAAAACCATATTAAAAAAGAAGAAGAAATAAAATAATAATATAAAATGTAAAAAAAAAAAGGAAAATTTATAAAAAGATAAAAAAGAAGAGGAAAATAAGGTAAAAAAAAATAAACGAACGATTCAACGTCGCAAGTACAAAAACCAGTTTTTGTAGCAAGATATAATTTAAAATACAACAAAAGAAATCCGCAAACAAAAATCAGCAACAGTATATAATATTGCAAAATGACAAAAAAAAATCATTATTTATATGAAAATGCAAAAATTAATGTGAAAATCGACATTATAAAAGAATTAAAATTTTAATAAGTTTAACAGAATATGCTTAAGCAATGACTATAATAATAAAAATTTTATAGAACAAAATAATATTATTGTTAGAAAGAAAAAAAAAAAAAAAAAAATTTTAATATAAAAATTAATAAATGCCAACAAAAAAAAAGCAAAACATAAAAAAAAAACAAAAAAAAATAAAAAAAGCCTAAAGCACAAACGAAAAACATAATTTATCAAAAAAAAATATAGTTTTTACCATAAAAACAGATAAAATTGAATTAAAGACAAAAAAGCAAAAAAGAAAAAAATATAATAAAAAATAATATTATAATAAAATAAAAAAAAAAAAGAAAATATTTAAAATTTGCACAAACAAACAATAATATGAATGTAAAATGAACCAAAAACAAAAAAATATTTAATTAAGCAAAAAAAATTTATAAAATATAGAAATTTTTTAATGCACTCCTCTTTATATCTCACAATTATACTTATCTTATTTATATTGTTGCACTACTTCTCTTATTACCATCTCAACAACGAGAGCCCCATTCTTCTCACTTTTTTTTTTACTCTGACATTTTACCAGACCCCATTAAATCCCAAAAATATACGCGTTTCAACCAACTCTAAGCTAGTTGGGAAGGGAAAAGGGAAAAAAAACATAGTGGTGAATGGCATAATAATACAAGTTTATTCTTAGCCAATTAAAAGAGTATTTTTTGTTTTTTTTATTCTATTTTTTATTTTTATTCAATTTTTTTTTTTATTTTCTTTTTGCTTCATTCCTTTTAGTGTTGTTTTTTTATGAAGAAAAGAAAGATGTTTTAGAGCGTTTGGCTTTTTTTTTGTTTGTTTGTTTTTTTTTTTTTGTTTGGGTTTCTTTTTCTTTTTTGGTTTTTTCTTATTTTTTATTTTTTTGAAGAGTTTTTTGTTTTTTGTTTTTTATTTGTTTTTTATACTTTTTTATAAGTTGTTTTTTATATGGGGTTTTATCTCGTTATATTTTTTTTTTTTTTTATTGTTTTTTTTTTTTTTTGTTTTTATTTTTTTTTTTTTTTATATTTTTTTTTTATTTTATCTTTTTTTTGTTAGTTTATTGTTTTTTATACTAGCTGACGAAGAGAAAACGAACGAAAATATGTAAGGACAGGGGAACAGGGAAAAAATAAAAAATAAATAAAAAAAAACAAAGAATACAACAAAAAAATAAAAAAAAATTGTAATTCTCTACGCCACTTACATTCGATTTATCTTTTATGCCTCTTTACTGACTATCTCAATATTTAGTTTGGACTGCGCTACACAGCCCCTTGAATCTGGTATTTTAGTCGCGTCTTACGACAGGCATACCTACCGCGGGTATATTCTGACCCCCTAACCCGCTGGGGTAAGGCATAAGCCTGGCAGATAATGCCAAATTTCTAAGCATAAGCGGTGCTCTAAGAACAACGCCTAGCGAAGCTCTTCAGATCTAAGCCAAGTAGAGTTGGAGTATACTCAAGGGATCTTGAACTCCAGCTCTCCTTCAGGCTACCCGATCACTGCAGCGTATACGAGGCAGAAGGTTCAGAAATCATGGAAGCCGCAGTTAGGATAGTGACACACAATGTCGGCAAAGACACATTTATTTTCAGCGACAGCCATTCTGTTATAAAATCTCTTGGTTCCTACTCGTTGAAATCTGAACTAACACTAAACTGTCGCCGATCTCTTCCAGAGATAATCCAACCGAACCGTGCACACCTCACATGGGTCCCTCGACATAGGAACATCGAGGGAAACTGCATTGCAAATGAACTCGCTAGGCAGGGTACAACCAGGGAGATTCTTAATGCAAGCTAATGCTAAAAGAGCATATCCACCGTTAAGCCGACGTAAGATGGCTACAAACACCAGGGTGTCGGACATAGAAGGAAACCTGGCCAAAATGGGATCCTAAAAGATCCCCGTCACGTGTACAACCTAAGTAGGGATACAATTTCCACACTTGTAGGGGCACTAACTGGGCATTTCCTTATATGCAAACATGCAGAAAGGTTGGGAGCGCCGATGATGCAGGAGTTATAAAGAACATGAGGAGGAGGAAACGGTGATTCACTTCATCTACAACTGCCCGACACTAAGTAGTGCACGACAGCGCTTTCTGAATGCTCCATTTCTAGATAATATGAGCGAGGTGGTGGAGCATGACATTAAGGACCTGGTAGCTTTTATCAGGTCCTCAAAATTGTTCGAAGAGAATAGAAAAGGTAATGGTGTATTTTTGTGGTTTCACAACAGGCCTAATGTCACTGGCATAGGTGTGCCCTCGGGCAGCCACTTCAACCTCACCTAACCTATCTGGCTAGCTCCTACAGCAGATGTGATAGGCGAATTGATGAATTGAGCTTTTGATTGGTAACCAAATGTATTATCCCCTTGATTTAAAAAAATGGTCTGCAGTCTTAGTCTATTTATACAAAGGTAGTCTTATAAAATTATGTTCATCAGTTTTAGCCAAATTGGACAAAGTTTTTTCGATCCCAGCGCCCCGACTTGACGAACGGAATTATACTACTTTAGGTACATTGCTAACCACGTACAAAGCAATTGGCTGGCCGCTCAAGAGCTACGCGTCACTAGTTTGGTCGCCTGGTCTTAAAAATACACATTGGAAAAGGCTACAGACCTGTCAAAATGCTGCAATCAGACCTGCCACCTTATGTCTCCTTATGACCCCCGAACACCATCTACATAGTGAGGCCAAAGAGCTCAATATTAAAGAGCACAACGAAATGCTGAACAATCAGTTTTTGCTTAATTGTCACAAACCAGGACATCCTAGCAAACAACTGCTTGATTTAGCACCGCATCCACGGGGATTAAGGGAACATCTCCTAAAGCACTATGGCGAGATCCGGCACCTGCCAACACAGCCGTTAGATCCAGGCAAGCATAGACAGCCAAATCCACACAGAATCGGTAAACGCCCTTGTCAGGACGCGCCCGGTGAACCCCTTTATTAATATGCAACATTACCAAGGGAGACACGAGTCACCCTGGCCCAACTTCGTTTTGGATACTGTAACAGATTAAACTCTTACTTGTCCAGAATCAACCCCGACATACGTAATGTATGTCCTGCATGTGATGTGTCCCCTCATGACATCAACCATCTTTTCAATTGTAATGTGGGACCTACGCCTCTAACACCTATTTCCCTATGGTCCGCCTCTATTGAAACAGCCATTTTCCTTGGAATTCTGAAGTGCAGCGGGGGAGATGTCGTCACTCTAGGAGTAAAGTGACGGGTGACTACGCCTGAGTCGTGAAAGGCCAGGACGGAATTGCTTTTGCAAGCATTGGGGGTACCCGGTATATTTAGGTTTGCGGCCTGGCAACATGGCCCAATGAAGCCCGTCGGGGGGTTTCCGTAGCGGACACCAGAACATCTACGAAAGTGGCACTATCCAAGGCAGGAGCTGCATTGGGCGGATGTCGCAAACATATATAGATGTCACAAATATATATAAGGACTAAGAGTCTGTTTCCCTGGCCGGAAAATAGTCTTGTAGTAACGTGCCGTGGTTGACTGTATCAAAAGCTTTTAATAAGTCTATCGCTACGAGTACTGATGATTGGCAATGCGCAAATTTGCGGTGAAATATGGGAGCAAAATGGCTTCAACCAATTGCAAAACCGTCTATATCACGGCATTTGAATTTTACAGGAGAGCAGAAAAACTTATTTTACAGCGTTTTTTTTAGGAGCTTTTCCGTGATGAATCTTTATTTCTAAATATGTGAACACATTTAGTTTGTATATAGTCAAAATGTTCCTGTTTTTCCACCGTTAGGAGCTTTATATAAATGCGAGAGCTCGAATGCAGGTATACCTGTCGTAAGAGGCGACTAAAATACCAAATTGATTCAAGGGTTGTTTAGCGCAACCCTTTCAAAAGGTTGCCAGCGCAATATATATGTAGCTTCTCCAACCCAATTGTCAACCTCACCTACCGGTGGCGAATCCTGTTTCTTTAACAGCCGAGGATCTGGTGACCCCAAGTTCCTTATGGATCTAGGGGGTGGGGGGCGGTATGGCCTAGAAGGTTTCATGTGGTCATATCAAATCGTTCCCGAGATGGTCGGGCTAGTACCTTAATAGTGCTTGTTACCGGAACGTACCGTATCTGCATCTGGCAAGGGACCATCGACATCGATAACGCTCCCCACGGTCTTCGGGGAGTGTCCTTATTTCATTTCATTTCATTTATTGCAAAAAGAGTATTGGTACAATAAGATCTATGATCTTTTATAGTACAACAAAAAGTAAATCTCAATGATAAAAAGCAAAAATAATAACAGAGGGTTATGTAGGTTAAATTATCATATTAAACATAGAGAAGTAAATTAAGAAAGTATCTAAAATAAACAAATAATTAAATTCAATAACAAAACATTGTTTACACTCATACATATTGATGGCGAAAACTCAAGAAGTATATTGGTTTCAACTAAAATGCTCATAAAGAACATTTTTAAAGTTGCTTTTCTTTGGACTACTGCGAATGGATACTGGAATAGAGTTCCATAGGCGAATAGCATTGACAAAGAATAGCCGTCCAGATGTTAGATAGTTATAAATTGGTAGTATTAGGTCGTTGATTCGAGCAGACTTGGGGAAAATAGCTATAATGTACTAGGCTCCTTATTAGTGTGACCGTTATTTTCGTATTTTCACTTAGGAACCCCTTAGATTTATTCCAAATTAGAAAAAAATTATATATAAAAAGTTTTAGATCGTTTGCATAATTATTGGGCGTGCCTTGAGCCCACAAAGTTTGCTAAAAATGCTATTTTTGTCAGTATGGCTCGCTTTATTGTTCTTAACTTCAGTAATATTTATTTTATAGAAAAACTTTATTCACAAATATTCTAGGGACACATCTGATGAACAATGTTGCTCTGTATTAGTTTTCTTTAACATTAATATTTAATCCAGAAAAAACCAAATTAAAAAATAACAGCGAAATTTTCACATATCTTCGCATTCTTTGCCTGATGATTATTTATTTTATTAAATGGTGAGGGTTTGAATTGCTTACTGAAAAATAGTAAAATTTAAAAATTTTTGGCTTTACCAGCAATGATTTTTTGTCGGTTTGGAATTTTTGCATACAGCTTACATTTGTATTTGAAAAAAATATTTCAGCAACAGAAAAAAGCAAGCAAACATTTTTTTTTGTTTTTTTTTCATTTTACTTCAGATATTACTTGAATAGATGCGAGCTGTCGTCGTCAGCAGAAAAAAAAACTTGAATATTTTACTGTGCTTTGAAGCTATAAGTACTTCATGATCAACTATTTTTAAGTAAACATTTTTCAATATTTTAACAGCCGAATTCTAGTAGTTTAAAGAAATCGCGTCGACAGTATTAGGGGTTATATGTGCCCGTTTTTATAATATGTATTTCTTCGATAGATGGGGCAGTGCTAGTCTCTAGGGCCGAACGGAGGACAGTCTCTCCACAAGGAGATACTTATTGTGTGACAAATGATCCGAGAGAAATTGAGCCATGCTACATTGAAATGCCATGCTTTGGTCCCGGAAAAAACCCCGAGTGACTCCAGTACATATACCAAGCTACCGGTGGAGTGCAGATTTTGTACGTACGTATTCGTCTTTTTTTCAGTAGAAGCATGCGTATATTGTGTGTCGGGGTTAAAACAACATAAAACAAGATATACCTACTCGTAGATGAAGGCTATTACGATCAATACATCTTACAATTGTTTGTATGTCGCTTTGAAAATCAAATAGTTCTGCTGAAATAGTAAAAAAAATGTACTTTTACTTATTTTCAGCAAGTAATTCGCATAGCGGAACGATACAGGTGGCAGCATGGTGACATACCTACAACATAAATAAAAATTTCATGTACTTTGTTTTTGTAAATTCGATGGACAAATCTCAAAATCGTACTGCGCCGTATTTTGATGTATCAAATCAAATAAAAAAAGCTTAAAATCAGCTGTCCCATGCTGCCACCTTGTATCGTTGCGCCATGGTAATTCGAAACCAGAATTTAGGCTGTTAAAAAACTGAAAAATGTTTACTTAAAAATAGTTGATCATGAAGTACTTATAGCTTCAAAGCACAGTTAAATATTCAAGTTTTTTTTTCTGCTGACGACGACAGCTCGCATCCATTCAAGTAATATCTGAAGTAAATGAAACAAACAAAAATTGTTTGCTTTGCTTTTTTCTGTTGCTGAAATATTTTCCAAATTTAAATTCAAGCAATTTTGTAATACTGAAAATTAGTTCAGCATTTTCAAACCCTGAATGGTGTAGTTATAAAAAGTTTTGTAATAGAATATCCTTCGTGCTCATAGGATGTTTTTGATAGTTTTTGACTACTTGCTATATATATTGTCTTTGTTCCTCGTCTTTGGAACCATTGGGGTTGTATGTAGTCTTGCATCAATTTCACCGCTCGTTCAGCTGTATCGTTTACCACGTGTAACAATTTGAAGAGCAGTTTTAAAATTACTATCCGCATGCTATAAACTTGGATAATTTTTCAAAAATGCTTTATTGATTTTAAAGCGAAAAAAAAATAGTGTGTCTCAGAAGAAATGAACTGATCCATTCCGCCTCCAATAACATGCATAACATTGAAATTTTGAATTGAGACGCGTTTTAGGTATTCATCTAAAGTCTCACGACTCAATGCCTTCACCATCTCTTTTTTTTACTCAACAGAAACACTGTTATCAAAAAATGCCAAAGCCACACATTCAGAACTCAAGTACCATAAGTGGTTTTTAAATTTGTGTAATGCAACTTGAGATATATCAGCATCAATTTTTTTAAAAGAATTCAGTTTTTTTTCAAAAGCTGCAAATCTTTGTATGGTGCTTGTGCAGCAGAAGGGGCAGAGAACCACATCTCAACATATATTGAAAAAATAAAAATACATATATTTCGTAAAGCTTTCCTATCTTTTACTGCCAAATCAAAGTCAAGTCGAAATAGAAATATTTTTAAGCAGTATATAGCTTTTGCCATCCATCTCGGGTGGTGGACAGCCCCAGGGCGCGAAAAGCTGCATCGCGAATAGGTGGAGTCTCGTCAAGAAATATTAGTGTTAGCTCAAGGAACTCCCTGTAATCATCTCTTGGCTGTTTAGTTTTGATCACATCGTTCACAAATTCAATTATTTTATCTTTATCTTCTGTTAAATATTTTTTGACATCATTATCTTCCATTCCAGACTGATAATTATTTTGGTTAATATTTCCCCATGTATTTTTAAATTGTTCAATTATTTTGACATTTGGGCTGTCGGGTTTGCTCATCTTGACTTCAAAGGCACTTATAATACGACTTCCAAAATGTGGTGACGGCAAGGTAGCCAAAGAAGCTGCTTTTGAAGACTGTGTTCAATAGTCGTACCGGTTCCATTAAAACGGCTGTATTTACGGCAGTTGTGTCTAACACCAAGACTTTTACATGATCCTGAAGTCCCCATTCAAATATAGCTTTAAAACAGCAGACGCCTGCTCTCTGCCAGTTGCACTTTTAAGTGCGGGCACTTTAAGTAGTTGCTCCGTACGACCGCATGAAATTATGATTGGAAGTCTCTCAACTTTTTCATTCCCAGTAAGAGCTGGTAACAGCTTTCCGTCCTAGTGCAAACAAATTGCACTAAGCTCGTTCTTGTTGAAACGTTCTTTTATATTTTTGAACTATTTTGCTCGTATTTTCCGTTGCATTATGTATAGACGTTTATTTGTAATATAACTTTGTACTTCAAGACCGACTGCATCTTGCAAACATCTAAAGCGGCTGCAAGTTTTGAAGTCATTATATTTTTAAATCCTCTCATTTTTTTGGCTGGCGTTGGCATAACAGCTTCTGCTCCTAAGACCTGATAAACAGGAATTAAGTGTTCTGGTTATAGTTTTGTAAGGTAACCCTGTGTGTTTCAATTATTTCTCATCTACGTTTTATATAGTTTCATTCTCACGTTTAACTTATAATCTATAACCTTGAACTTACCTCATAGCTAGCAGCGATTTCGCTGATATCGCTCTCCGAACTGCAGGATAAAAGAATAAAGACAGTACAAATAAATATATTTTATACTATATTAAAAATAATATACAATTTCTTCTTACTAGAAGCAGCTAATGCACGATCACTCCATTCATTCTTCACTTAAATAAAAAAAATAAATGTAAGGCGCGATAACCTCCGAAGAGATCTAAGGCCGAGCTTCTCTTCCAATTTGCGTCGTGCTCCTCTTGATTTTCCCTACAAATTGGCCGGACGGAACCTACATGATTTTATGCCGACTCCGAACCGCATTTGCAAGGCAGATGAGTTTTCACTGAGAGCTTTTCATGGCAGAAATACACCCGGAGCGCTTGCCCAACACTGCCGAGGCGCGACCCCGCTTAGAAAAATTTTTTTCTTCTAATTGAAAAACCTTATTTCTAAAATTTTTGATGTTGCTTTGCCCGGGGTTTGAACCCAGGGCATCCGGGTGTGGTAGGCGGAGCACGCTACCCTCACACCACGGTGGCCGGATACTTACTGCTGTTTTGTAATCGATGCCATACATAAACCCCGTTTTACTTTCCTTTCTTTGATTCTCCAAAAATAATTTGTCCTCTGAATTTGTAATAAGGTTCAGTGCATTTGCACTTGCTATATCAAATAAGTCATCTAACTTCGGCGTCCACGCCTCTTCTCTTTCTCTTTGCGTTTCCGATTTAATTTTAGAATTTTTATTCACTTTCCACCATGCATTATATAAATCTTCAAGTTTTGTTATGCAGTGTTGCTTGGTTCTAGTGGGGATTTGACCTTTATCCCAAAAAATATTCACTTATTCGACCACTAATTTAGCAATCTCAAGTAAATTAAATTTTACTGCTCGTAAATTAAGAAATAATACCTTCATAACTTCGTTGTTAGAAGGTAGGTTGAACTGGCCGTTCCATGAGGACCTCACATAGACTGATTGAGTCCGTAGTGTTTGTTAGAAGGTATTTTACACCCACTTAAGGAAGGAGAAAAATAGCCTAACAAATGAATTTTTTCACGCAAAATTCTTGACGACATGTCTAATTACTTTCAATGCACTACAACATATGAAATGTAGTCGTCGTTAAGTAACAACAAAAATAATATTCTGCTCTGCTACTCAGTAAAAACTAACGGTAAAATGTTGCACTAATTATGTGTTGCAAATAATTATATGAAAATATGTTCGTATGCAAAGAATGCGAAGATATGTGAAAATTTGGTTTTTCCTGGATTAAATATTAATGTTAAAGAAAACTAATACAGAGCAACATTGTTCATCAGATATGTCCCTAGAATATTTGTGAATAAAGTTTTTCTATAAAATAAGTATTACTGAAGTTAAGAACAATTAAAGCGAGCCATAGTGAGAAAAATAGCATTTTGAGCAAACTTTGTGGGCTCAAGGCACGCCCAATACTTATGCAAACGATCTAAAATATTTAATATATAATTTTTTTCTAATTTGGAATAAATCTAAGGGGTTTGCCAAGTGAAAATACGAAAAAAAATGTGTCCATATAACTTGCGGTCACACTACTCCTTATACATGATAAGTTGACAAAGGAAAATGCAATTTCTAGCTTTCAGATATTCGGAAATTTCACAGCCCAGTAGACGCGCTCTCCAGCTGGATATATGCTCAAATCTAGCTAAGCCGAATACATAACCTGTAACATGATTAAATGCTTCATCAATTTTATGAGCAGACTGGGAGCTCAGTTTACTGTCTACTAGCTCAGAGTAGCAAACGATCGGCATAATTAATTGAATTGCAAGTTTTCTTCTAACATTGACAGGAGTATAAATAGCAGACATTCGTAAGTTTCTTAAGATATTGTATACTTTCTTAACCACCGAATTTCCATGATCATCACAGGTCAGCGTCGTGTTAATAACAAAATCAAGATTAGTCACTTTTGAAACGAGTTGGAGACATTTACTGGCAACGCGTAAGGACGGAATACTTGAGAAACTTATTCGTTTTTTAGATATAGGCAACACGTACGATTTCTGTTATTTTTCCTAGCCGGTTCAAATATGGATGTTAAGTCATTATTCAATCTTGAGCATAAATCATTTGTCCTTTCATGATTTCCCGATAAATATAGTTGGACATCGTCAGCATATGCATGCATACGAGCATGCTGACATGCATTAAATATGTCATTAATAAAAATACTAAATAGTAGTTGACCCAAGATAGAGCCTTGGGGTACCGCTGCCAATAGTGGTTTTAGACCTGAAGTTTCGGAGCCAACTTTGACAAGCTGCGATCTACCCGTCAGATAACTTCGCATGAGCCGCTCTGCGGAGTCATCAAAACCAAAATAATTGTTTAATTTTAAGCACAGCATGTCATGGTTTACAGAGTCAAGGCTTTTGAGAAGTCAAGTAGGCATAATCAAGTCAATTGGTTTTTGTCAAAGGGTGCCCTGATGTCGTCTAAAATTATTATGATAGCCGTGGAGCAACTGTAGTGCTTTGATCGGAAGCCTGACTGGAATGGTGATAGCAGACTATGTTTGCTAACATGGTCTTGAATTTGTTCCGACAACAATATCTCAAATACTCTCGAAAGTGCTGGCAAAATGCTGATAGGCCGAAAGTCACTAGGACAATCTGCAAACTTAGTTTTTGCAATGGGTATAACACTTTGGTTGATAATATGTGTCAATGTAGGAAGAATGTACGGGGCGATTATTTTAACAAATTTGAGCGGTATATTGTCCAGACCGATTGCGTTCGACCTTATTTTATTTATGCATCTCGCCACATCAAGTTCCGAAACAGCTGTTAACTCGAAGACTTGACAAAAAGGACACATATAAGGGAGGGTTTGGGAAACAGTTTAACACAAGACGGGTTAACTTGACTCACAAAAGCTGCATTAAGGTCTTCAGGATTAAGGGAACAATCAAAACTCTCACTCATATGTACACGAAGGTTTTTCAAATTACGCCACGAAACATGATTAGGTAACGATACATCTAACATTTTACTGTAGTATTTGCATTTTTCTCTCCTAATATAGGCTGTGGTCTCATTTCGTGTAAGTTTGTATGCACGCCAATTTGCGTTGCTTCGGTTTTTTTCCAGAGGGAATAAAGCTTATGCGGTTGATAATCATAGCACGGACGAGATGGAACGTGAGGTGTATAGAGGTATAAAATAATTTCATTTAAAAATCTCAGCTTTTCATGCGTCGAACTCAAGCTCCAACAAGCAGACCAATTTATGCTGGAGATGTCTCCAAGAAGGTTATTTACGTCCAGTCAACGATAATCTGGTGCAATAGATGGGCTAACTACTACACTGTGGTTATCGAGCACTACATCAAATAAACAGAAAATTAGATCATGGTCTGAGATAAAGGATAATTGGTCAAACTTTAAGACTTTAGACGTATCGGACACAATGAAATAGTCAAGAAGGCTGGACTGTCCACAACAACTTAAACGCAATTTAGAAGTCCAAATTTAATTTAACCGCTAATTCAATTAATCAGCTTCATCCAAAAAAATCGTTATTTTCACACTTAAATATCAAGTGTGAAAGTTACGGTTTTTTTAATTAAGCTGGATGCGCTGAGCTCAGAGCTAAGAAATCTTGAAAATCTATAGATAGTTTTGCAAAGGCATCGTCGATATATAAAACGAAACTCATACATTAGCTTAGAAATAACAACAAACGTATATATGTACATACATGAGCCCAACCAAGTTAAGTGTTTGCATTTTATTTAAACATTTGAATTTATTATTACATTTAACTGTTTCTGTTGGGAAGTGCATACGTATACACACATAGTAATACTATTTACATAACTAAAAAAGTTAAGTAACCAACATTTTGTACATATTTGACATAAGTACTAGGTATTATTAATTTAATTTTCGAAATTAATTAATTTAAATATGAACATGATATATATGTATACATACATATAGTTTCAAGAGTCGATACATATACTTGTTTCCTAGATGCCCCTTTTATGAATGTAGCTGTTGCAAAATTGTAAGTGCCAAAATACACTTTTGAACCGCTTTGCAAAGAAAAAATAATGAAAAATTAAACCATATTTGTATTAAAGCAGTTTTTGTGCTGGACTTGGGCACTGTGGAAAGAAACGGACGTTTCTACATTGGAAATACCAACAAATATGCCACAATATGCAGTAGCAAAGAGCAATGTGATTTGCTTCAATGGTATTTTTATCTACTTTGAAAAAATGAAGATTAAATCCACGTTTTTAATCTTATTCAGTTTTTTAGGTAAATATTTTTTGTTTTAAATTACAAATATGGTCTATTATTATACTATGCCTCAACAATGGAAAAAAATTTCGTTTTATTGATTTTCCGACAGGGTGGATAAATGATGTTTAATTGGAACGATTTTCCGTCATCCCTTATCAAATTTGGTTTTGAGACAAACCGGTTTCGGCGTTGTGCCATCATCTGTGTCGATTTTCGTTCTGATCCATTGTTGACGTTTGTCTTGTATTTATAGATCGTAGGTACATGAGCAGGTATTGTCAAAATTGATGCTTGTGTATATTTAGTTATGTGCATGTGTGTGTGTTCATTCAGAACCGAGGGTGGTTTTTACTGATTGATTTATGTGGCTGACTGGCAGCTAAAAGTTAGTAATTCTAGTCGTTTAACCTTCTTTGTAGGTTTGTTGCTCTAGTGCGTTTATTGTTTTGTGTTTATTTGTTGTTGTGCGTTTGTCTGTTGTACCTGTGTGATTACTTTGTTTCTTGTAAACAAGTTTTAAAGGACCGAATATTGTGTCAGAAATTGTGTTTATCTGTTCGTTTATTATTCTATCGTCGAGTGTTTTCTGTTTGTAGATTTCCATGTTTTCGAGTACGTTGAGACGTCGGCTGTTTGCTTGTATATGAAGAACCCTAACTGTTTATTGATGTTTGCTGGGGAACATTCATTCTCGACCATGTGATTCACAAAGATAGACTCGGGTATAATGTTTGGATTCCCCTATTTTTTTGTTGTAATCTCTAATATGTTTTCTGAACCTCGTTCTTATTTGCGTCCTGTTTGTCCTATGTAACTATGTTGGCATCCGCAGGTAAGCTTGTATACGCCGTGGCTGCTAAACGGATCCTCTGAGTTAGTGTTAGTTCTTAGTTTTCGCCCTAGATTGTTCGATATTTTGAAAGCTGTGTTCATGTTGTATTTTTTAAATAAGTTTGCCAATTTATATGTTGCTTTCCCAGTATATGTCATAGTCGTCCAGCTATTATTTTCCTTTTCATTATTTCTTTTTGGTTCTCCATTTGTCCTTCTGAGCTTATCTATTATTGCTTTTTTATATCCGTTGTTTGCAGCGATGTTATATATGACCTCAAGTTCTCTCTTGTATGCCTCTTGTGTAAGATGGTCTGATTTGAGGTATTATGTATTATTGTGTCGGTGGCCGTTGGCTTTCTATATATGTCATATTTAAATCTTTTGGCTTTTTTATCAATATTTATCGTGAGGTCTAGATAGTTGATTCCTCCGTCTTCGTTATTAGTAGTTAAAACGCATATTATGTCGTCCACGTATCTAGCATAAAATGACACGCCTAAGTTGGACTTCAGCTCCTGTATGTACTTTTCTTCCACATTTTACATGAACACTTCCATAAGAATTGCTGATGTGGGGCTTCCCATTCCAAGACCGTTTGCTTGTCTATATATTTTATTGTTGAATTGAAGATAGTTTTGACGTAAAGTGGTTCTTAGTGTATTTGTGATTTGCATACTTTTCACTTTGTTTTTTGTATTATGAACTATTGTTGAGCTAACTATGTCCAAAGCCTCTGATAGTGGTATTGATGGGTATACATCTTTTATGTCAAAAGATACCAATTTGCTGTTCTTTGTTATCTCTACGGTCTCAAGTTTCTCTATTAGCTTTGTTCTGTTAGCTATTGCATATTCGTTCCTTAGATCCAGAGTATCTTTCAATATCGTTTTTAAATATTTGGACAGTGGTGCCGATTTAAAATTAATGATGGGCCTCATTGGCGTGTCCGGCTTGTGGAGTTTTGGTAGCGCAGTCAGTGGAGGAGCCGAAGGGTTCATTTGGACCAATCTATGTGGCATGTTAGAATCTACTATATTCGTTGCATTTTGTATAGCAACTTTGATTTGTTTTTGGTATTTATCTGTGGGATCCTCTCTTAATCTACGACATTTTATTTCCTCTATGAGATCTTCGGTTTTGGATATATATTTCTCTTTTTCAATTAGAACAGTGGTGTTTCCTTTGTCCGCTTTCGTTGTGACAATATTGTTCTTCCTTAGTTTATGCCGTAGATTCTTTATTGTTTTCTCCTCTGTATTAGATTTTTGTCCTTCCTGTGCTTTCACCTCCTTTTTTATTATTATTGCGTGCTCCTGCTCTTCCTGTGGTATCAATGATATTGCGATCTCCGCATCTACAATCGCCTGCTCCGTTTTTCTTACTGTGTTTTGATTCATGATATTGTGCTTCAGGCCCTTTTCGAAAAGTTGTGCCTCTTCCTTGGTAATGGCCACTGTTGTGAGGTTAACGAACTTGTCATGAAACTGGTGAGTTTTTTGGTTTTGGTTACCCTCTCGTCGTCCTGCCAGCTTGTCCAATTTCCGGTTCAGGGACTTGTATTTTTGTTGTAGTTCCTGATCGACCTCTGTCTTAATGCGGTCGAAACATTCCATTAATGCAGTCGTAGGTAGTTGTTCTGCCAATCTTAAATGGATAGATAATAACTCGGCATTTATCTCATCCTTCTTGGAGTATAAGCTTTCCAGCTCATATTTAAAAAATCCTTTTCCGCTTTTCTAACTGTTTTCCTGCTAGTAAAAACAGTAAAAACCACCCTCGGTTCTGAATGAACACATAGCACATACACATAACTAAATATACACAAGCATCAATTTTGACAATACCTGCTCATGTACCTACGAACTATAAATACGGGACAAACGACAACAGCAGATCAGAACGAAAATCGACACTGATGATGGCAGAACGCCGAAACCGGTTTGTCTCAAAACCAAATTTGACAAGGGATGACGGAAAATCGTTCCAATATACATACATCGAACAAAATTTCATTCCTGCACTTTGGAGATTTTGATATGTATCAACTTAAATAAAGGCATTGTTCATAATTTTAAATTTTTTTAATTTTTACAAAATTAAAAGTTCACATAATGGAATTACACTACAGCCTAAATCAAGTATTGCACACACACATACATATATACGAATATACATTTAAGTAAAAATAAAAGGTTTGATAATATGTGCAAACTATGTATCCATATGAACATATCATATTTAAAGTATTTGCAGTAACCGAAAATTTGGTATAGTATTAATCGTCTAGCTGAAGTTTTTCAATATATCATCTCGACATTTTAAGAGCCATTCTTTAAGTTGTCGCCATTCAAATGCGTCGTCGTGGACCTCGTGGATATTGTGCTTTCATTTAAGCTTGCTGTAAAAAATTTGGATGATTTCAATTGGCGGCTCTCCTCATCGCTGTCCAACAACTTTTCAGCTTCTGCGATATCTGTTTTTATAGCATGAATTAGATCTTCGAGTGAATCAAAATTACGTTCTGGACGCAAATAGCCAACGATGCAAATTTTAAGCAAACGACCATACAAATCGCCATCGAATTGATGCATAATGTGTGTTTCCTAAACAAGAAAAACAAAATGTGCTTTTAAGTTTAAATTTTTCAACTTTTATTACTTTTAGGAGAATTCTTTTCTCAATCGAGAGGAAAAAGAACTCCGATGCTCGATTTAATTTTCCCATAAATCTCTGTTTCTACACATACCCTGAAAGATTTAAGCACATGTAGGGGCGAAAAGTTTTACGTTTCTCTCTATGCCGACATAGTGCGCCCGAAGTACTTCATAGATTCTGTAAAAATAGATCTTACATAAGATCGCAGTGCATCGAGGCCTAATAATAATAATGGGTGTATATCTATCTTACACATGGGGGAAAGTCTCTAACCGATATTCACTAGGCAATGGTCAGGGCGATTCTTTTAAATGCACTTTACTGTTTCCGGTCGCTTGCGGTCAAGTATCCCCTAGGTAGCTAAACATCCCTTTAGTGTTGAGCCAATTTGAGGTGACAACCTGGCTGGGTCACTCAGAGAAAATCGGTTTAAGGGCTAGCTGGGGAATTTCATCGACAGGGTATCAGGACCATAAGAGGTTGCTGCACCCGGGAGTTTGTATAAGATCAAGCGGCTCGCTATAAAGCGTGTTGTGCGCTGAAAAGAAAAAACAAGCCTCGAATAATAAGACAATATTTTCTTGATGGCCACATTGTAAACGTTTACAGGCCTATTGTTAGAGGGCATGCACCTAAAATGTCCGTTCCCTAATGATATAGGGGCCAATGCCCGACTGGTTAATATTCTCGTGAAGGCAATAGTTGACCCAAGAGATACGATGGAGGGGTGGAGGAAATAATGAAGGATGTGACATTTACTGAGGTGTTCACGCAAATAAGCGAAGTTCGTTTTCTCGTTCGTGGTGGAGAGAATTCGTTGCTAATTACTGTCGTTAACCAATGTGAACGAAAATCTCGGCCCTATTTACCATACTATTCACCTGACGATGAGGTAGATAGATAGATGTTGTGAGGTTAAGCACTGCGACCTATTGGTCTATTGTGCCCTCATTATCTTTACAACACCTCATCCAAGCAGAGTTCTCTGAGAAAATCCAGAATGGTTCTCGGCTTCAGAGAGTGTATGTGACTAATTTCTAGTTTCGATGATCCTAGGATCCCAAATCTACGTCTCGCGACTGCACCGCATTCCATCAGGCTGTGTTCTGCAGTCTCATCTTCGCGATCACAGAATCGACAGAGGCTACTAGACGATGTATATGGCTCTTTAGCCTGCAGTGTCCTGTGAGTATGCCCGTTAAAATCCTAAGGCTACTTTTTGGGAGGTTAATCATAGCTTTGTATCGCTTTGGGTTGTACCCTCCTTTGCCTCCCGAAGTCCTGGACTTTCGCGCCAGTGTTGTTCTCTGAGGTACGCCTCTCTTTGTCTAAACTCTTCCCTTATTGTATGTGACCCTATTGGCATGATGGGCTCAGGTCCTATTGGCTTTTCGGCCGCTGCCAACCTGGAAAGCTCGTCTGCTTGCTCCTTACCATCCACTCCTCTGTGTCCAGGTATCCATGCTAGACGGATGGTGTTATTGACTCCTAGCCTGTTTAACCTCTCCACGCACTCAAGGAACTGTTGATGATTTCATCTCAACTGAAGATAATGCCTTGAGCGTAGCTTGACTGTCGCTGAGAATAGCGATTTTCTCGTTGGTATATCCCCGCTGTAAGTTTATCTCTGCACACCGGCTTATGACGAGAACTTCGTCTTGGAAGATGCTCGGATATTTTCGTTCGGGGCCGAAGATCCCCGCTCCTATGCCCTCCGGTGTCTTCGAGCCATCGGTGTACCATATTATAGTGTGTTCCTGGTGAAGCGCTTCAATCCTGGAGGTGTCCCACGTACATTTGTTCCCCAGCTCTATTTTGAAGCGCTTCCCAAACTTAATTATCTTCCTCGTTTCATCTGTGGGAAGTTGGATGAGTGGAATCTGCTCCTTCAGCTTCTCCATGTTTCGTGACTGTATCACTTTGCCTATTCCACATCCCTCTTTAGCTATGCTTACTAAAGTACTCCTGGCTGCCTGCTCAATTATTATATGTAGAGGCGTTAACTCAAGCAGCACCTCCATTGACGCGTTTAAGCTTCATGAGTGATTTTTGTACGGTCACCATGGTTGTCCTTGATGCCCACGCAACTGCTCCATGCACTATGATAGGTCTCACTATCATAGTGTACATCCATCTTAGGATCTTTTGGCTGCATCCCCAAGATCTTCCTGCAATACGTCTGCACACCATTATTGCTCTTGTAGCCTTTGATATGGTGTTGTCGACGTGCCTCCTCCATAAGAGCTTAGAGTCGAACATGACTCCCAAGTATTTGACCTCAGTCGTGTACTCCAACTGTACTTCATCCATTGTGATTTGCCTTATTCCGTCCAGTTTTCTTCTCCTGGTGAAGGGCACAATGGCTGTCTTGTTAGGGTTAATGCTTAGCCCCACCTCAGTACACCATCTTTCGTTAACCTCAATGCCATTTGCATTATGTAAATATAATAATGAGGTAAAAAACGTATTTTCTCAGCGCCTAGACCACACATATTTTCTAAGGACCACCCATCGACTCGGATCACTAAAAGCACGAAAAAAACAGCCCAAGGAAAACTAAACGTATCAAGACTGCAATCATGGCATATTTCTAATTATTTTGCGAATCAACTCTCACATCTGCGCTCATTGAGAGCACAAATCAACCTACAGGGGCAGTGGGAGCATGTCTCTAAAGCACTTCGTACTGCCGCCGAGGAAAAAATTAGTTACCGGCGATCACGTAAAAACAACTGGTACGATGTAGAATGCCGCGTTGCAACAGAAGGAAAGGACGCTGCCTACGGGGCAACGTAAAGATCGAACGCACTAAGAAGGGTGTGACATGAATGCAATACAACTCCTGGCTACGGCCCTGCCTAAATCCATCTATGGTGAATGGAAAAACCATAAAAAATACTATACGAAAATATCCCTTTTTTCCGAGTTTTGTACCAAACTAACTTAGATATTGGCTGCCGAATTTCGAAAATAGGGCCCATTCTAATACATTTAATTTATTTGTTGTATTTAAAAAATTGAAAAAGGAAAAATGCAGCCGAGGTTTGTTTTGTTTTTTTTTAACTGTATAAAATTTTTCCTTGCAAACTTATATAATAGTATGTAGGGTAAAAGTGTAACGCTTTTGCGTTGCGAGCACTCAACAATTATCACAAAAGAACGATATACTCCGTAAAGGCGATACCTGCTTTTTAGAATAGAACAAAATATATTTACAACCCTTGCGCAGCGTACAGAACGTGTAACACTTTTGCCAGAAAAGAAAACGCTATAAAGTCACCCCCGCTCCACCCCCCTCCAGTTCCATGTGAAACTTTGGTTCGCCAAGCCACGGCTCTGTACCGGATCCATATCTGGAAGAGGACTATCAACACTATTACATTTCGTGTAATTCGTCTGTTTATGTTGGTTCACCGTCGAATTTGCCTCTGTATCCGAGTGTGATGTGATTACATCAGTTTTCAAAATTGCTACTGGTAAGGATGGTATACCAATCAAATTTATTAAGATTGTTCTACCATTTATTGTTGGTACCTTAACCCACATTATCAATCACGCCATCACAACCTCTTGCTTTCCATCCCTGTGGAAAATTGCGTCTGTGCGACCAGTAACGAAAACAAAATCTGCGTGTAGGCCCAGTGATTTCCGTCCAATTGCATCATGTCTGCCCTGTCAAAAGTCTTTGAGCGTCTTCTGTATTATCAAATTAACCTACATACCCATAGCAGTTGTTTGGTTTCCCCTTACTAATCTGGTTTCAGGGCTGGGCGAAGTTGATCCACTGCCATGCTAAAAATCTTGGATGATATTCGCGTGCCATTTGATAAAAATCATCTAACCCTGCTTTGTCTACTTGACTTTACAAAAGCCTTTGATTCTGTTGATCATTTATTACTCTGTTCAAAGCTACTGCTACCTATAATATCTTACTCCGAATTAGTCTATAATAAGTTGGATTCACAATCTGCCCACAAAATTGATGTGTTATTCAATCATATTACTCGGTATGTTTCTGGTCTTAAGAGATATGATCACATCTCCAGCTGGAGAAATAAACTTTTGGGATGCGATATTTTACAGTACGGTAATAAAGCCAGAAGCTGTTTTTTCTGTTTCGTCTTATGTCTTGTAAGTCTCCCTCTTACCTGTTTGACAAACTTGTTTTCACGAGGTCTGAGCGTACCAGTGATTTAATTGTCCCTACCTTTAATTTCATAGCATCTGCGAGGTTGTTCTTTGTCAACACTATAAGAACCTGGAATTCCATACCTGCCTCCGTTAGGGGTAAGCTAAACAAAAGTAATTTCAAGCAAATCTTATTTTCTTATTTCGCAAATTCGGACTTAAATTCTGACCGACCATCTATAGGTTATTAATGATGCCTTATAAGTATTATTACTATTGTTATTGTTATTATTATTACTATTAGTGCTAATATTATTTATACATTTTTATTAAATTACCTTCACCTCTGTCTATTGTTTACTTGATATAGTTAATTACAATTTTGTTTTTTGTTGTACTATAAAAGATGTTAAGTCTCATTGTACTTGATGAATGAATGAATAAAACTACTCAAACCTAAGGGTGTGCTTTATAGCTACAACAAGATCAACAGCTTTTACATTTGTTGTTAATGTTTAAAGTAGTGATTACATCTAAACGAAGAGGTCATGATCTCTATACCGTAGAATTTGTCGACATAGCAAAAATTCGCGACGTAATAAAAAAACAAATATCCGCAGCCCCAAAAATATAACCACTATTACTTCAAGTAACACTTGTGGTTATTCGTTATGTAAATTACTTGTTTAACCTATTTTTTTTTAAATAAGTAAATCAAACGTGTGCGGGTATATACATATACAACTTTATTATGTTGACATGGAGATATGTGAATAAAGTTTGTTTGTATGCATATTAGGGCCTTTCAAAAAAAAATTCTCCTCAAAACCATACTCAAAAGGTGGATGCCAAAATGTGACTATAAAAACATGAGCACTCAAAATTATAGTGGTCGCAAATTATTCGGAAAATTGTAGTTTTACATCTCTCTAGTGGGTTGCTTTAAGAAAAATCGTTTGACATAGTCTTGATTAAATTTTCATGTACTTCGTCGCTTTGTAAAATATTTTACAGAGAAACGAAACAATGTAGCTATTTGATATGATGAATTTAATTTTCGAGTCCATAATTTTTTATAAATCCTATATTCGAAGACAAAAATTTCACCTTAATAAACACCCTAATGCACACGTTAGAGATAACAACTGAATTTCGGGATACACGGGGACGACATTAATATAAAAATTCACGGCGGTGACGTCATAAAAGTCCACCCTGGAAAACCTGAGGACATCCGCAACTCAGCCCAGCGGCTTGACCGGGTTAGGCCGTATACATATGCAACGCTTTGTCCTGTGCTCTTCTTTAACACTATGGCAGCGGTTATAATATCTCAACCGCAAGCTTTGTGTCCAAAGCGGGTATATACATATACAACTTTATTATGTTGACATGGAGATATGTGAATAAAGTTTGTTTGTATGCATATTAGGGCCTTTCAAAAAAAAATTATCCTCAAAACCATACTCAAATGGTGGATGCCAAAATGTGACTATAAAAACATGAGCACTTAACATTATAGTGGTCGCAAATTATTCGGAAAATTGTAGTTTTACATTTCTCTAGTGGGTTGCTTTAAGAAAAATCGGGTTGTTGTTGACATATTCTTGTTTAGATTTTCATGTACTTCGTCGCTTTGAAAAATATTTTACAGAGAAACGAAACAATGTAACTATTTGATATGATGAATTTAATTTTCGAGTCCATAATTTTTTATAAATCATATATTCGAAGACAAAAATTTCACCTTAGAAAACACCCTAATGCACACGTTAGAGATAACAACTGAATTACGGGATACACGGGGACGACATTAATATAAAAATTCACGGCGGTGACGTCATAAAAGTCCACCCTGAAAAACCTGAGGACATCCGCAAACTCAGCCCAGCGGCTTGACCAGGTTAGGCCGTATACATATGCAACGCTTTGTCCTATGCTCTTCTTTGACACTATGGCAACGGTTATAATATCTCAACCGCAAGCTTTGTGTCCCAAGCGGACATACATTGAACCCATCTGTCAAACCGAAACACTGAGCAAAGCGTTTTATGTTTCCGTAAGTAGAATCTTCTCGTGGCATGGCATGCCTTTGTAGGGTTATCTAATAAATGGAATAAAGTTATTTAAATATATAGTTTAACACTATACCTTTCATTAGAGGTGACTTATGGTTCCCACATGGAACTTGTATAAGGAGGTGCTAGCACCGGAGCAAACAAGATTTCCATCCGGCAAAGGCTACCCAAATCCCAACACTTCCATAAACCTTCAGGGAGTGTTTTTTCGGTTACAACAACAGCCACAACTCTCAAAGAACTCGTTTTTACACTACGAACTTAAATACGTGGAAGGCGCACATTCGGGATTTAGTTGTTGATGTCGAAAAAGCCGGGAACGGGATTAAATGTTTATTCTATAATATCTCTATGGAGTTAATTAGTAGGCATGTACATACCTATGTATCAATATCTATACAATCAATTATTGGAAACCATTTAAGGTAAGCAAAGTTAGCATGCTAAAACGTCAATTAGACCACTTGAGCCCATCGCACTTTCAAATTCTTTAAAACAATTGTAACTGATTATTTTGTTTTATACTCACCATACTCTTCTCCTTATTATCATAGTAGGGATTCGTTCCTATGCTCATCACCATTTTATACACTTCTCCATTATCAATATTCGCCCAGCCATAATAGATGCCTTGTGTGAATGCCGCAGGCAGTGCTTTCACCACTTCCAAAGGGTAATTTGCTATGAAAGATTACATAAATATATTGAAGTAATTTCACGATTTAATTAAAGTAATTAAAATGGAAGTAACAAGTTATGACTAAATATGCTAAATATATATTCATACATCTCAGTCATTGTGCCCCTGATGAAAATACTGATTTTAATCTACATAATTGTTTTTATATATGTACATACCTGTTGGAATACCGAGTTCACTAGACCCACGACCAAACCCGCGTACAATTTCCCCACTAGCAAAATAGGGTAAATTATTCAACATATCGTCGACGCTGCGTTTAAATTGGCTATTGTTGCGAATGAAAATTGTGTGGCATAAACTGCTCCAATATGATTTGGTGTTGCACCCACGTTTATTGTTACTGCGTGCACTTTGACCCCGCAGATATCAAGGGAAGTTTCGAGTTTTTAACAGTTTGCTGAAGCAAGCAAATTTCGTGAGTGATACCAAATGATTTTTTTGTTGCATATAATGGTAGGCGTAATAGCAATAGTCGCATTAAAACTTTTAATTTGAATGACCGTGCTCCTCTATGAGCTACTCTTTTTATATCTTCTGCGTTATTCTTGTCGTCCCTATAAGATATGTGTGTAGATTTAATTTTCTACGTATGTAAACAATGCATCTCACAGAGAAATACTATAAATTCACGTGAAATTATTCACCCACTTTTGGCGAAACTAAACAAAACTATTGCGAATCCAAGTTTTATAATCTATTTGTTTTATTTTTTATTTTTCTTCTCTGACACGGTTATCAAAATCATATGATTGTTTCGAAGCTTTCATGGAAAACATTGTGAATTCACAATGCAAATGGCGAAAGTTTGAAAGTCACAATAGTAAAACGCGGGGATCACGTGAATCGCTGTTCGATTACTTAAATCATTTGATCAATAGTGTTATTCAAACATTTTTGTAGACGACCGGTAAATTACATTACTTACATTAAACTGGGTCGATTTATTAACCGATATCGCGCCATCGATTTTTCGATTGGATTTGGGCTCAGGAAAAAAAGTTCACTACGTATACCCAAAAAAAATAATTATCGAGACCGCGAAATTTCATTTTTTTTACTATTTTTCGACTTTGATTTTTAAGGTTTTTTTTTATGACCTATTAAAAAAAATTGTCATTTGATTGTAAAATTTCATGTATACCCTGTGCGACCCAAAAATATCCGCTAAAAACGTTTTAAAAAAAACTGTTATCGACAACGTACATTTTTGGTCGGACAGGGTATACATATGAAAATTTTTTTAGTAGGTTATAAAAAAACCTTATAAATCAAAGTCGAAAAAAGTCAAAAAATGAAATTTCGCAGGCTCGAAAATTATTTTTTTGGGTATGCGTAGTGAACTTTTTTTCCTGAGCCCAAATCCTATCGAAAATCGATAGCGCGATATCGGTTAACTTTCGTCCATACAAATTGACCCACCCTAACTTACATATTTTAAAAATTTTTGCTAAACTGGATGCTCATGTTTTCTCTATTAACTATATTTTAAAAATCAATATTAATTTGTAGACCCATTTTCTGCAGACACATCTAAAACCTTTCTTCCATTATCTGGCCATTCGCGACAGCCGTATTCCCTGTTCATGGAAAATGCAAAATGTAGCCAGCGCATTAACAATTACACAGCGCCACAGAAAAACAAGTGGGATGTACAACAGAGGAGACAGGTCAATTCTTATGATTTTTGGTCGCTGAACACGAATCCGTTGTCAGAATTCAAAAGCTAGCTCTTGTTTTTTTAAAAACTTCCAGTTTTCGAGTTTTTGGGACGAAAACTGGGAGGTTTTTAAAAAAAACAAGAGAGCTAACTTTTGAATTCTGACAACGGATTCGTGTTCAGCGACAAAAAATCCATAAGAATTGACCTGTCTCCTCCCTTGTCCATCCCACTTTTTTCTGTGGGGCTGTTATTTACTGACGTGGTGGAAAATTGTTTATAAAAAAGAGTTTTACATCATTTCAAGTTATTTTGGTAATGTTTTACAAGACGGCGTCTTACTTAATTTTTATCAAAAATTATCATTATTATTTTTATCAAAATCCCAAAGCGGAAATAAAAAATTTATTTCTGTCGAAAGTTATTTACAACAACCGTGTTCCCTACAAGACGGTGGTAACTAGTTCACCCACACATTCAAAGCTTTTTTCGCTCTCCACTAACCCATCGACGTTCTGCTGTCATCGAAATGACAGCGTCATCTTAATACGACAATTTATTTATTATTCCGGAAACATTTTAAAACGATGAAAAACTATAATTGTGGTAATTAAACTAAAAAAGTGCTTGTGCTACGCGCCTTTAGGTGTAACGTTTGTTAGCTGTTTAGGCACTTCTAATTAACCTGGCGCATTAACTAGAGGCAGCCAAGTCCTCTTGCCACCAATTGGAATTGGAAGATTCGATTTCCAAAACTAAAAAGGTAACGTTTTCAAGACAGTGCACAACCTGGGAAAATTTGTAGAATAGCACCCCCCGAGTTCGGGGTTAAACTTGGTATCAAATGAAAGAGAGAGTTCTCCCGATCACAAATATATATAACTTAAAGTGCGCAGACTTATAGTTTACGAGTTATTTGATGTTAAAGTTTGCAAGTTTAGCAAATTTCTATAGCACTTTCAGTTACAATTTACACATCTTTCAAAACCTTTATGCACATAAATATCTATATAAATTGGCAACGATACACTTAAATTTCATTTTAGTATATTTCACATATAATTCTTGCATTGTTTTTACTTAATATAAAAGTTTTTATTAAATCAATCGCGCTTTTGTAGCAACATTCACATTTATGTATATATATATTTTATTGATGACATTACAAAGCTGTGCTGCCACATCTAAAAAACGGAACAAGTGCAGAATCGAAAAATAACTTATAAAGATATCTTTCATCTGATGTATATATATCTTTAACTTTTCTAGTCTTTATTTACCAAAAATTTGAAAAAGCTCTTTTTTGCATTCGTGAACGAGCTGATATTACCTTATAACTCTTATGTTTATTGTTATGTTAGCCGATCCAACAACGGCTGCGCCATGCACAGTAATTCTGCGTAGAACACCTTTCCGCGTAGGCGGCCTTCGGCCGCGCTTATTTAAAATAACCCTGGGCTACGCCATGCCAAGTCCGGGTGTGTGGTATAACCGTGGCTACCGCCACGGTGATGTCCTTCCGCATATTACCTTATAACTCTTATGTTTATTGTTATGTTATCCGATCCAACACCGGCTGCGCCATGACACAGTAATTCTGCGTAGAAACACCTTTCCGCGTAGGCGGCCTTCGGCCGCGCTTATTTAAAATAACCCTGGGCTACGCCATGCCAAGTCCGGGTGTGTGGTATAACCGTGGCTACCGCCACGGTGATGTCCTTCCGCATATTACCTTATAACTCTTATGTTTATTGTTATGTTAGCCGATCCAACACCGGCTGCGCCATGCACAGTAATTCTGCGTAGAACACCTTTCCGCGTAGGCGGCCTTCGGCCGCGCTTATTTAAAATAACCCTGGGCTACGCCATGCCAAGTCCGGGTGCGTGGTATAACCGTGGCTACCGCCACGGTGATGTCCTTCCGCATATTACCTTATAACTCTTATGTTTATTGTTATGTTATCCGATCCAACACCGGCTGCGCCATGCACAGTAATTCTGCGTAGAACACCTTTCCGCGTAGGCGGCCTTCGGCCGCGCTTATTTAAAATAACCCTGGGCTACGCCATGCCAAGTCCGGGTGTGTGGTATAACCGTGGCTACCGCCACGGTGATGTCCTTCCGCATATTACCTTATAACTCTTATGTTTATTGTTATGTTAGCCGATCCAACACCGGCTGCGCCATGCACAGTAATTCTGCGTAGAACACCTTTCCGCGTAGGCGGCCTTCGGCCGCGCTTATTTAAAATAACCCTGGGCTACGCCATGCCAAGTCCGGGTGTGTGGTATAACCGTGGCTACCGCCACGGTGATGTCCTTCCGCATATTACCTTATAACTCTTATGTTTATTGTTATGTTAGCCGATCCAACACCGGCTGCGCCATGCACAGTAATTCTGCGTAGAACACCTTTCCGCGTAGGCGGCCTTCGGCCGCGCTTATTTAAAATAACCCTGGGCTACGCCATGCCAAGTCCGGGTGTGTGGTATAACCGTGGCTACCGCCACGGTGATGTCCTTCCGCATATTACCTTATAACTCTTATGTTTATTGTTATGTTATCCGATCCAACACCGGCTGCGCCATACACAGTAATTCTGCGTAGAACACCTTTCCGCGTAGGCGGCCTTCGGCCGCGCTTATTTAAATAACCCTGGGCTACGCCATGCCAAGTCCGGGTGTGTGGTATAACCGTGGCTACCGCCACGGTGATTTCCTTCCGCATATTACCTTATAACTCTTATGTTTATTGTTATGTTAGCCGATCCAACACCGGCTGCGCCATGCACAGTAATTCTGCGTAGAACACCTTTCCGCGTAGGCGGCCTTCGGCCGCGCTTATTTAAAATAACCCTGGGCTACGCCATGCCAAGTCCGGGTGCGTGGTATAACCGTGGCTACCGCCACGGTGATGTCCTTCCGCATAGTAGTAAAAATATATATTTTCCTTTTCTTTATTAACTGAAAGGTGGCACGTTAATATTTATATTTGTTTTTTCTTTGTTGATGTGGCAGCACAGCTTTGTAATGTCATCGATAAAATATATACATACATAAATGTGGCCATGTTGGAATTTTGTTTAATGAAAAGGCGGATATTGCTGCCAAAGAAGCTGCTACAAGAGGGGCAGCAATAGATACTGCTCTCACACCTCAAGAAGCTCTAATAAAAATAAAAAAGATTTTAACAAATGAATGGAACCACGAATTTCAAACAATAAGTATCTCCAAAGGTACTTATTTGCAACAATATGTTCAGACACGGATCAGAACCCTGGTACAATAATAAGCAAATTCATATGGACCCATATGAAATTAAGCTTATTAATAGACTCATTACAGGACACACGTACTCCAAACAATATTTAAGCAGCTTCAGGCATGATGTGTCTGAAGTATGTTCATTTTGCACCTCCATAGAAACGCCAGAGCATCTTATATTTGAATGCACTAAGTTTGACACGCTGCGAAACAAGTACATATTTTTAAAATTCCACATCATTATTAGAACTACTTAAATCAAAAAGTATAAAAATATATGAAGAACTTGTTAAATTTATATGTGAGGCACAGCTTTCTAAAAAGTTATAAGGTGTGTTAATAACCAACACATAAAAATTTTTGAATTATTAGATTTAGAATAAAATCACAGATTTTCTTTTCTCGCTTTACATACATTAAAATATAAAATACAAATACACAATGTAAATATATATAAACAAACATCTAAATGTAATGTAATCATAGAATATAAATTATAATTAATATCGAAATGAAGAAATTAGAGTAGATATAAAAATATTATTAAAAAGAAAAATTCAATGAAATCCACTCCAAAACATCCACTGTTGGTTTTTTGGCAACATAAACAACTCTACAAAAATCTTGTTACATGGTGTATAAGGTGATATCACAAACATCTTAACCAACCAGCTGTATTCGGATGAATACAGACAAATCCACAAAAAAAAATACATAAATGTGAATGTTGCTACAAAAGCGCGATTTATTAATAAAAACATTTAAATTAAGTAAAAACAATGCAAGAATTATATGTGAAATATACTAAAATGAAATTTAAGTGTGTCGTTGCCAATTTATATAGATATTTATGAGCATAAAGGTTTTGAAAGATGTGTAAATTGTAAGTGAGAGTGCTATAGAAATTTGCTAAATTTGCAAATTTTAACATCAAATAACTCGTAAACTATAAGTCTGCGCACTTTAAGTTATATATATTTGTGATCGGGAGAACTCCCTCTTCATTTGATACCAAGTTTAACGCCGAACTCGGGGGGTGCTAAACTAAATCGCTGCC
>JARSSU010029206.1:0-15784 GCA_029619165.1 Eurosta solidaginis | reverse complement strand
TATCATGTTCAAGTCTGTGCTGGTAACCGTCTGCGATGTTCGTTTTTCTCTTCAATTTTTGTTGTCTCCTCGCCATCAAGGTGAAAGACATACTCTTCCACATCAATTCCTTCTGCTTCCATTGCCTCTCGTAGCCGTGCATGAAGTTCGAGTTTAACGCCGCTTGTATTCAATCCACGGCTCTCCAACTCCTTCTTCAGTTGCTGGATCTTTAATTCATTGAACTTTGCCATGTCCTTGTTGTCTTCTGGAATTTATTCAACAATCCCACTTCTGACACCAATTGTAACGAATTTACTTGCAAATCCTCTTATTTGCAATCCTCTGCTAAGTTCGAATCACTAAACTGTTGAATAAATAACTCCAATATTGAATAATGGAAAAATGGCCTTTATTAAAGTACTTCACAATAACACTTATACTTTGCTACTCGCTGGCTTAATAACCAAACTGATTGATAACTCAAATGAAACTATACTATTGGCCGCCAGATCGCGTGCTTAATCAAACTGATTGATAGCTCAACTCAAACTGAATTACTTCTTACTCGCTTGCCCCGCTTTTATAGTTTACGCTGCATACTTCTAGGCTCTTCGATTTCCAGAACTTACTAGTTATTTCGGCTACAAAATCGCCAGCCACAACTACGTGCACAAATTATTGCTCTCTCTTGTGACAACTCAGATAAGATATATGCATGTGTTTGTGCATTGCCGCTCCGCTGCTCGTATACGTACATATGTGTAGACGCAATTATTTATTCGTTTATGTAGATACATAAAGATTGAATTATTGATGTGAATGTTTGTAGTTTACAGTCTCTCGCGCGCACATAGGCATATAAGTAAATGCATCTGTGTGTGACATCTCTCTGGGCTGCCTTATATATGTGTATACTTGATTTGATTATTAACGTAAATACTGCTTGGCATGGCCTTAGCATCGCCTTAGTGATGGGATAATTTAGTGATGCTAATATCCGTGACAGTATTATGAACGAAATTTCGTACATTATACGAAAATTAAGACGACAAAATTTTTTCGTAGCTCTTTTACGAAATTTTTATTTCAGTGTAAGATCTTCGTTGAGCTTTTTTAAAGTTATCGCTTTCAAAAAATTGTCTGCCTTAAAAAAAAATAAATGTAAGGCGCGATAACCTCCGAAGAGATTTTAGGCCGAGATTCTCTTCCAATTTGCGTCGTGCTCCTTTAAGTTATTTCTAGAAATTTGCCGGACGGGACCTACTTGTTTTATGCCGACTCCGAACGGCATCTGCAAGGAAGATGAGTTTTCACTGAGAAGCTTTTCATCTAATAGCTAAAAAGCTACTTTTATCGTGGTTGGGACCCCACATTCTCTTGTTTCATTTGAGGCGACACAAACTCATTTTTTAATTCCTATAGAAGCCGTATAAAACACAATAATTTACCAGTGGCGTAGCGTGCCTTTGCGGGGCACCATATAAAAACTTATTTGGGGGCCCTCAGGAAGGGTACAGATTTCCCAAAAGAAAAATCTTAAAATTACAAGGAATTTTATTCCTCATACATAATAGGCGTGTCTCCGTACACTGAATTTAATAAAATACTGTCTTAAATGTGAAAATATCTTCATAATTTGTCCAAAATCATTTATTGTTATTAAAATCGAGTGTAAAATAGCAAAGTTAGTTATATCCTTACAAAGTTTACTTTTATTGATTTTTTATCCCTTTCTGGAAAAACGGACTGTGACGTCACGATCACATATCCTCATACAAAATAATTGAAAAGTGCACAAGATTTATGTGGGTTTATATGATAGTGACGTCATCACTCTAATAATAGCAGTCTCTTTCTAACAGTGATTTAAAACGTCCATATCTTCGTTATCTTTAAAGATATTAAAAAAAAATAATTCTGTCTCATTTTAGTTATGCAAAATAGCTTTAAATTTTGGTAAAAAAAAGTAGTCATCTAGCCTATTATACCTATGTATCACTATTTAATAAAAACATAAGAAACAATTCAAATTAAATGTTCACTCTCCTTGCCTTTTTTCAGCAAACTGATTTATTAAATCATCTATATTTGATGATGACTTAAGTTTTTCTAAAGTTTCTTCCTCTATAGACAATAGTGACAGGTCCGAGAGGCGTTCCTGTCCCATTGAAGTCCTTAAGCAATTTTTTATAAGTTTTAATTTAGAAAAACTTCTTTCAGCAGTTGCTGTTGTAGCCGGAAGGGTCATAAATAAAAAGCATGCTGTTATTACCTCCGGAAAACTGGATGAAAGACTATTGAATTCTATGAGTAATAATTGAATTGGTTACTTAATTGAGTGAACTTTTTGGATTGCTGATTTTAAGCATGTTCTAATAGTCTTTAATTGGTCAGGTTAACTCAGATGTCATTACCGTATTTAGCAGACAGTTTTCCGGTAGCGTTTAATAACTCTTCGTTTGAGGAAGACAGGAGTTTCTGCGGTTGTAATATTTCGAACATAATACTCTTCAGATTGCGAAAGCTCTGAAATCTTTGTTTAGTTTGTGAAATTAATATATCTAAACAGCAATAGTAAACATTGACTTTGAAATAAGATTCTGGGTCTGAAATTCTCACATCTTGTGACAACTCGTCAAAAAACGGCTTCGTTATTATTCTTCTTTTTTTCTTTTCTTCTCGTAGACACAATCCTCTGTTGTATTTCTGTGTATAACATATAGCTGCAGTTGTGATAAATAGTGGACGTACATAGAATACATAAAATTAGTGCAGAGGGTGAAACATAGACACATATTTCAGTTACATCTGAGTATAATGCGTATTGAAATTTAGTAGTACTTATTTTATATGTAGCAATTTTAGAGGTGTATTTAAAGTTTGTCGCTTAGCAGTCCATATAAAGTTTAAGCGTAAAAGTATATATGTAGATGAAAAAAAAACACAGCTATTGCTCTCCGTGGTTCGTATGCAGATTAGACGTATTATTTTACGAGGGCATCCCCCTTGGAGTATATGACTGAAACGGGAAAATCCCGCAGCCAACGATAATAGCCGATGTAGTGTAGGGTGTTGCCAACTTTTGAACGGGAAAAAACAATTTGTTTTCAATCTTACTTTTCTTAAGAAGTAAAATAATTTGAGAAGTTTTTATTAATTTTTGCTTACGCACGTTGGGGCCCTCGTGGTATAGGGGCCCGTTTAATGGATACGGCTGATACGGCGGTAGCTACGCTCCTGAATTTTACGAACATAAGACAGATGGAAAGATGCTTAAATCCACTACAAATTAGGGTCTCGTTAACATTTTGAATAAGATCTTGATTATGTCATCCCACTTAAGTTCAAGCAGTGTTGTTATTCAAAATTTATTGCACTACTCCCAACTGTGGTTATGTGCCAGATACGATAGAACATATTAGCATTTTAAAAAGCTGTATAAATATTTTTTATTTGTCATCATTAAGGGCATTGAAATTTTAATTACGCACTTCTAACCAAAAATTTAGTCAAAATTTAATGGGTTGAGTGAAAAAAATAAAAAATTTCCACGAATTTCTTTAATTCAAATGTAGAAGTGTATTTATTGTTCAAATTCCTGGAATCTAGAAGTACGTATATGTTTGTTTTTCATTCACACGACCCAATTATGTACAAATAGCGTCCACAAAATTGATCTTGGTGTCGTTTATACTTAACAAGTAAGGACGGCACTATACCTTTCATGAATGTGGCTGAACCATAATCTTGTCCCATTCGTAATATCCAAATAATCTGCTGTATAAGAAATATAAAGTGAACAGATGTACATACCTAAGCGATGTTCAAGATAAATATAAAATAAACAAGTAAGGAAGGCTAAGTTCGGGTGTAACCGAACATTACATACTCACCTAGGGTAACCCTATAATGTGTTTGTACGATATGGGTATCATATGAAAGGTGGTAATGAGTATTTTAAAAGGGTGTGATCCTTAGTTCTATAGGTGGACACTTTTTCGAGATATCGCCATAAAGGTGGACCAGGGGTGACTCTAGAATGTGTTTGTACGAAATGGGTATCAAATGAAAGGTTAAATTACCTTCTTTTAAAAGTAGGCGGTGCCACGCCCATTGTCCAAAATTTTACTAATTTTCAATTCTGCGTCATAAGGTCAACCCACCTACCAAGTTTCATCGCTTTATCCGTCTCTGGTAATGAATTATCGCACTTTTTCTGTTTTTCGAAATTTTCGATGGGCGTGGTTACATTCCTATGTCGTTTATTTTAAATAGCGATCTGGGATGAGTGCTCAGGAACCTACATACAATCACAGATATCTCAAAATTTACTGAAGTTATCGTGTTAACGGACAGACGGACGGACGGACGGGCGGACATGGCAAAATGAATTTCTTTTTTCGCCCAGATCATTTTGATATATAGAAGTCTATATCTATGTATCTCGATTAGTTTATGCCGTTACGGATTACCGTTATGCGAACAAAATTAATATACTCTGTGAGCTCTGCTCAGCTGAGTATATAAATAGGTAGGTACTTTGTGTGAGGATGCAAAGGTTCATGTTTTTTGTGGTCTGCATAAAAAAAACTATGACCATGAATCGTTTATTTCAACAGTATATGACGTAGGCGTAAGTATTTGATGAAATTTGAAGCTTTTAGCCGTTAAAAAGGGGGCAGAAATGACAGTTTATATGGGGTATATACTGTAAATACCACCGATCTCTATGCTTTTTCAGACAACAATATATGCTATATACGTAAGCATTTGATGAAACTTGAAGCTTCGTGCTGTTAAAATGGTGGAGAATTTGCGAAAATTTTCTAATCTGAACAGACGGTTGTAGGGGACATATGGTATATATACGACCGACGGCGGACGGTTTTTATCCCCATTTTTAAAATTAGTCCACCGAGCCCGCCTTGTCGGATAGGACCAAGATGAATTTAAAAACTTTAAAACGAAGTAAGGATGAAGAGAAAAGGGCGATGGCGTCGCAAGCTGGTGTGGATGATATCGCTACTAAATGTCTGCGGCACTCCGCCCATGTTCCTTTTACCTTTTACTAAATTTTCACGACTTAATCATAAAGTTAATCTACTCGCCAAGTTTCACCACTTTAACAGTATTTTTAAATGCAATATGTAAGTGTTCCAATTTTTTGGAAACTTTCGATATCGAATAAGGAAGCTCTGTTATTGCTCGATTTCGACCAATCTGAATACCAATCCATTCCGGGCTCAAATTAGCTGGTGTATCGTATTTCAAAAATTTGTATATAAGGAAGTCTATATCTTGTCGATTATTCAACTAATCTAATAGTTAAAAAGCTACTTTTATCGTGATTGGGACCCCATATTCTCTTGTTTTATCTGATGCGACGTAAACTCATTTTTCAAATTCCTATAGAAGCCGTCTAAAACACATCAATTTTACGAATATAAGAAAGATGGAAATATGCTTAAATTCACTACAAATTAAGGTCTCATTAACACTTTGAATAAGATCTTGATTATGTCATCCCACTTAAGTTCAAGCAGTGTTGTTATTCAAAATTTATTGCACTACTCCCAACTGTGGTTATGTGCCATATACGATAGAACATATTAGCATTTTAAACAGCTGCATATGTTGTATTTGTCATCATTAAGGGCACTGAAATTTTAATTACGCACTTCTAACCAAAAATTTACTCAATGTTAAATGGGTTGAGTGAAAAAAAATTCCATTTAATAAATTGCTTTAATTCAAATGTAGAAGAAGTGTTTTTATTGTTCAAATTTCTGGAATCTAGAAGTACACGTAATTGTTTGTTTTTCATTCACACAACCCAATTATGTATAAATAGCGTCAACAAAATTGATCTTGGTATACTTTATACTTAAATAGCGGTGGAAATAGTCGTAAACTAGAATGCATTCACGCATGGATTTCGCGCTCTTGGTTGTTATACTCAGCTGCCTTTTGGCTCAAACGAATTCGGAATATCGCATAATAGATGGCATTGATTGGATGATAGAGAGCAGCCCATATGTGGTATCTATACATTATAACGGCCAAAATCATTGTGTGGGTTCATTGGTCACTATGCAGAAGGTGATTACAGCTGCAAATTGCGTGGCATATTTAGATGTGGACTGCTTCACTGTTATAGCTGGTGTAAGTGATTTACGTTGTAGGCTCCAAAATGGACAAAGTCGCGGTGTGGAGCGTGTATTTTATCCACGTAATTATAATTCCAATACAAATGATATGGATATTGCTGTGATAAAAGTGCGTGGATTCTTTAAAGAGGGTCCAACAGTAGAAACAATACCGTATATGGGTTGTTCATTTCGAAGCTCCGTACCAATGCTAGTTACTGGATGGGGTTGGACAACTGCAAAAAATGGGGTGCATTCGTTTATACTCCAATCTACCTTCTTGTTTTCATTATCATTTCATGCGTGTATGGGTCGTTATAAGACGGCAGGAAGAATTCTTACACCATCAATGATTTGTGCTGTTCATCCTACAGCTGATGTGTGCGTTGGAGATGCTGGGGCACCGGGCGTTGCGTATGGACAACTTTGTGCGGTGGTATCATTTAATCGGGGTTGTGCGGACCCCCAATATCCGAGTGTTTTTACAATCTTAGATAATTTAGAGGTTCAAGCCTTTTTATATGAAGCTATATATGAAAAATCATCCCACCTCACCTATTTTTCTTCATAAACGCTGCATCTGACGTCAAAACATTTAGAATTTATGCTAAGATAGCTTTTTAGAAACTGTAGCTGAGATACACATGGTGATATTTCAATCAGCAGTCGAAATGACGATATTTCTTTTTGTGTTATCTACATATATGTAAATAAATGTTTATAATTGCGATTAAAAAACATATTTTTCATTGTTTTTTGCTGTTATGTCTGCCTACTGACTACTGAGATCGCGGGTTCATAGTACAGGTTTACAAATATGATATGTATGAGAAGGAAACAATTCATTTCTCTTTCTAACACACTGCAGTTTGACATTTCGGTCAGTGTCAAACTAGCGTGGAACCCAGTGGAACCGGTGTGGAACATCCGTTTGACATTGAACGAAGTGTCAAAATTACCGGGGTTGCTGTCGTGGAAAGCGACGCAGGGAAAAAAAAAGAAGGGTAATATCAGATATGGGTTGCTGTGATGGTAAATTTTTTTGAACGAATTTAGTATGAAAATGTAGTGCACCTACATATATGGGTCCTATAGAAAATTATACAAGTCTTGAATTGGGGTATATGAGGACGCGTAGTTATTCCAGCATTAAGAATACAAACACGGGTGCTAAGTTTTTCTACCCATTCATAAGTTCTCCGCGAAAAACAGTTTGAAACCGAGGTCGACTGCAATAAACCGTCCTAAAATGTGGAAAGAGAAATGAAAAGACGCGTTTTGTCCTGTTATCAATAGTCCAAAGAGAAAAAGTATTCGAATTATTCGAAGCGAGGCGAAAGCGCGTCTATTAATACCTCCCCCAACGGTTTTGGTCGTGTTTTAGCAATGTTGTTGTTGTTGTTGTAGCGATAAGGTTGCTCCCCGAAGGCTTTGGGGAGCGTTACAGATGTGATGGTCCTTTACCGGATACAGATCTGGTACGCTCCGGTAACACAGCACCATTTAGGTGCTAGCCCGACCATCTCGGGAACGATTTGTATGGCGACATTAAACCTTCAGGCCATCCCTCCTTACCCCACCACCAAGTTCCAAGAGGAGATTGGGGTCGCCAGAGCCTTGTCTGTTAGTGAAATAGGATTCGCCGCGGATAGGTGAGGTTGACAATTGGGTTTGGAGAAGTTGTATATTGCGCTGGCAACCTGAAGGGTTAGGGTAGAGGGGGGAGGCTGCGACAGGTTAAGAGAAAATGATTTTTTTAGAGAAACTAGAATGAGAAATAGATAACTCCTTTCATAATTACTGATGCCATGTATGTTTATGACACTTCGGATTTGTGGTTAATATTCCACATGCTTTTTTTTTCTAAGTTATAATCAAATAACCAAAAACAAAAAATATGACGAAACCTCCCTTTTTCGGGGAGGCTTCGTCAGTCATTTGGGTGGCTTCGACATTGGGTGGAGGTTTCGACATTTATCAAATATAGCACTTTAATCAGCAAAATAAAAAAGGATGTTGGAAAAAACTCTAAATACGATTTTTAATTCATATTTGATGTTATTTATTTCAATGAAGTTCCTGGTGGATGTTCAGTTGTGGGCAATATACTTATTATATCCTGCTTTGAAACCAAGTGTCTGTCTTCTACAATCGGTTTATAGAAATATTGGGTTTTATTTTGATGTCTGAGGAATTTCGCGACGCACGTCGAATTTTCAACTTCCACGACTACACCAGTGTAAAAGAAATTTGTTTTGTCAGTGAACATAATAACAAAAACAAAAACGAATCGTCTAGCCAAGTCATACGTAAATCCATGATGAAGATTTGAACATTTCTTGAAGTAAACCTTTAAGTCTTTTTCCTGGTAAGCTGCATTGGAAGAAAACTTCGACTGAAAATCTTTAACAGTTCCCATATTTGTTTGCTCTTTTGAAATTCGAGATATTAGTGTTGTCCGCTTCAAGTTATATTTCCGAGCAGCGCTTGATGGGGTTTCGTTTTTTTGTTTTATCTCCTCGATGGCTTTTTTCATTTTGTCTTCGTTGATGATCTTTTCAGGGAACTTTCTTTTGTAGATATTTGGCATCTTGATGGCTGTAAAATATTACTTGCTAAGTAAAAACTTTGTCGAAGCCTCCCAAAACATATTGTCGAACCCTCCCCCGTGCACTTATTTCAGATTTTTCGCTCCAAAATATACATCTTAGTGTTATTGAAAAAATCTTTAAAAGCAATAAATCTTAATTTTATTGCAATATTAATGGGCAGAAAACTCATGGTTTATATTCTATATTGTACACTTTACACGCGAATACTTACCAGCAATTTTTACATCAACACTTTTCAAAAATAAAAAATCTCGTCTGCATACTATCGCCGTTGAACAAGCACTGAATAGCTTTCATGACAGCGTCACACTCAATTTGGTTACTGTTTATTGGTGGAATAAGAACAATGGCAGTAATAACGGCGGCCAAATTTGAAAAAGTCGAAGCCTCCCTCATGTCGAAGCCTCCCCCTTCTACCCTACGCTACACAGCCTTTTGAATCTGGTATTTAAGTCGCCTCTTACGACAGGCATACCTACCGCGGGTATATTCTGACCCCCTAACACGCTGGGGGTGTGTTATTAACAAATTGTGATACTTTGTTACCGGGGACGATTGCTAAAACACTTAAACACTAAGTAAGTAAGTGTTTTAGCAATCGTTCCCGGTAATAAAGTATCACAATTTGTTAATTAAAATTGTCCAAAACATATGGATTTTAAAGAGATATATAATTAAGTGCTCGTTTGAAAGTAAATAAAATATTTCTTTGTAATTTTACAATAAAGTTTTCGTTAGCAGCTACTTTAATTTTCTTTGACCTAAGAAGTACAACACTGCCAAATAGCATCCACAAAAAAAACGAACAAGAACAAGCATTTTATCAGGTGAGCGTCATATATGTATTATATATATGGTGAGCGCGGCTGTGTCAGGGATGATAAATGGATTTTTTCATTTTGTACCAAACGAGGGAAAAAATGTACCAAATCATCCAAAATGTGCCAAAAGTCTTCGGATGTGAATTTGAAGCAAACTGGCGCTATATTCTGCTTCTTTATCCATAAACTGTTTTTAGTCAAGAAACCTTCTAACACACTTAGACACCTAAACTATTCTATAAAGATTGGAAAACATTTGCGCATTTAATTTATTTTTAACTGATTTTAATTCTTCCCAGAACTGCATATATTTAAATTCTTGAATTTTTTAAGGCTCCCATGCTCTGCTAAAGCTCTAAATTCAGAATTAATTTTCTCTATTTTATCAAATGCAGATTTCGGAAACAAGCCCATAACTAAAGGCACAATAACAATATTCGTTTCACCGCTTAAAATACTTTCTCCTGAAAGCTTTTTAGCCCACAACAAAGTTTTATCATTCAAATTTACTTTCTTTAATAAGCCACCGTGGTGTGATGGTAGCGTGCTCCGCCTACCACACCGTATGCCCTGGGTTCACACCCCGGGCAAAGCAACATCAAAATTTTAGAAATAAGGTTTTTCAATTAGGAGACAATTTTTCTAAGCGGGGTCGCCCCTCGGCAGTGCCTTGCAGATGCCGTTCGGAGTCGGCATAAAACATGTAGGTCCCGTCTGGCCAATTTGTAGGGAAAATCAGCAAGACGGAAATTGGAAGAGAAGCTCGGCCTTAGATCTCTTCGGAGGTTATCGCGCCTTACATTTATTATTTTTTTTTATTTATTTAATAAAGTACTACAAAATGTTATATAAATTGTTTAGCACAGCTCTTAAATATGTGTACGTCATCTTTTCGAAAAGGTTGTTTGATAGAATAATATCCACATTAACACCGCAGGAAACTTCATCTGGAATTAAATGATTTTCTTCTGAATCAATATTTAACATGCAAATAGGACTGGAGTCTAAATAAGATTTTTTTATAAAATTTTCAATTTGGTAATAAGTAAAAGTATGCGAGTATCTTCAGACTGCATTTCTATATTCAAATTATTTATTTCTATATTCAAATTATTTATTTTATTTAAAATATAACAAAGAAATGTAAAATATACTTTATAAATATGACTTTGAAAGATTTCAGATATAACATTAATATTTTGATTACTGCTTTTATTTTCAAATACTTAAAGATTAAAATAATACCTGAGGGCATCCCATTGCTCAAGAATTCTATCTATGACTGCTTGTCTAGAAAGCCACCTTGTGGGGGCGTACTTTAGTATAACATGCATTTCTGTACCGACATGTTCTTGAAAACTCTTAAAGTCTGCCCTCCTAAGGGGGCTGTTAAAAATGATAGTTTAAGTCTTTTAAAGATTTATCAATTTTGTTGGGAAATACATCACAAGCGGCCATTGAAGCTAAATTTAAAATGTGACAAACACATCCATTAAAATGCAGATTTGGAACAACTTGCTTCAGTCTTGCTTGTTCTCCGCTTTTTGCTACCATCATAGCCGAGCAATTGTCGGTAGTGAAACCAATCAGTTTTTCAAGCGGTATTGAAATGTCTTTCAAAGATTTAATAATGGCATTAAAAATGCCCTCCGTGCTACTATCGGTCAAAGGTATCAAATCTAAAAATCTATCAATGCACTTTTTATCAAAAATTCGAATCGAAACTGCCAAATTTTTTGATATACATATTGGGTTGGGTCGATTTGTATGGACGAAAGTTAACCGATATCGCGCCATTGATTTTTAGATAGGATTTGGGCTCAGGAAAAAAGTTCCACTACGCATACCCAAAAAAATAATTTTCGAGCCTGCGATGTTTTGGACCAAAATTCTTCTAATTTTCAAAAAACTGCATTTACCAATTTTGCATTTGCCAATTTACATGAAAAAAAATACATAAAAAATGATTTGGAGCGTTGAAAATGAAAAAAAGTTCATAAAAAATCGATGAAATTTCGCAGGCTAGAAAATTATTTTTTTGGGTATGCGTAGTGGAACTTATTTTCCTGAATCCAAATCCTATCGAAAAATCGATGGCGCGATATCGGTTAATAAATCGACCCAGTCTAATACATATATTAGTCGTTTCATCTATTATTAAGAGTAAAAATTCTTCTGACAAAATGCAATCATGGATTTATAATTTTCTGGCCCTGTTATTTGAGTTATTAATTTCTGTGCTTTAATTCTATTGACGCAAAATTTGTTCACAATTTTAGAATCAGTTATGCTATTTTTCATAAGCATATTTAAATGATCTATAATTGCAAATGGAAAATTGTGCTCGACAACAAAACAACTTAACTATATATTTTCTTCGAAAAATTTTAAATTTTTTTGTACATACAGAGCTGTATTGCAAATGACTTGAAGTGTAGTGCTGTATTTCACAAAAAAGTACTAAATATGTCAATGTAGTACCAACGTACTTTCGGGAAGCGAAATGTACCAAAAAAAGTACAAATGTATCATGATTATCATCACTGGGCTGTGTATGTGCGTGCTGCTACATATCCTACTTGTACACCTTTACAATGCGCGGGTTCGAATCGAGCTCAAGGCCTAACAATAATTGTCTTATTATTGTTATGATACATGTTTTCTTAAATGAAAAAAATGTTTAAATTATAATAGAAGAAAGAAAAAATTAGACGACTGCCAAAACTCGTTGACATAAATGGTATGTTTGACGATCTGGAACAATATCATAAAGTTGTTGAAGAGTATCTGGGAGGCTTGTAATACGAGAATTTAAAAAAATAATTATTTGAAATGTTTTGTTTATATGTATTTAAGGAAATCGACGTTTCGGCCATTTCGGGGAAATCTAGGGTTTTTGCATCAAAATCTCGCGACTCGTTCATACAATTTTATGAGTAGCTCCTTTCGGAGGGAGGGATAAATACTTAAAATGATCATAATTTTGTAGCGTAGTTTCACCGAAGGAGATGTTCTGGGCTAACTCTAATACTCGTCGTCTGCATGATTTCTTTAAATCATTTGTGGCTCATGCTGGTCACACACAAAGGCGACTTACGGTTGCTATCAATTATCTACTAATAGTCATGACTCTCGTGGCACAGTTTTAACGATAAGCATCAATGCCGGCTTATTTTTGATCGCTCCAGAGGGCGCCTTCAGTTTTTTCAGCTGTTTCTAAGAGCTGCAATTCCCGATGTGCGAACAGTAGCAATTCCGACCACCAGTCCCTACCACGCATCCTGGCACTTATAACATATTACAGCACGAAAGCTATAGGACTACGAATTCGAACTCATACTTTCGTCGACGTCAGTTTTCCAGAAGCTCTATGTGTAGCTCCGAAAACTTTCTGACGGATGGTACATAAAATAAACACTTCGAAACGTTAGGGAGAAACTAGTTCTAGACTAGTTCGACTATTCCCTACGTTAGGGTAGTAGAACAGCCGGCCATTTGTTCGACTGTCTTGGGAAAGCTTTTGCTTCACCACTTTGTGTGTTCTTGCGATAGACAAAGCCTAACCTGGTTAAAATGTGTGTAACGTGTAGATGATATTTAAACACGGTTGATACGCTATATCCAATGTGATTCACTCCAAGGGAGTAGTTTGGAATGGGGTCGCCAACTTTAGGAAATGTCAAACCGGGAGACCTGTGTGTTGAATGATGAAGAGTGAAAATCAAAATTAGCATATCAAAACCTATTTTATAGTTAAGCAAATAAAGTGATTTTTCAGCGCCATCTGTGTCACCTCTGGTGTGTGTCTTGGACTCCCGACAACAGCGACACGTGTGCGTTTTTCTGCCGTGTGTTTTTTAACTGCTTTTACGAGGCTGCCACCTGCGTTTTTTTTATAAAGGATAAAATTAACTCTCAAAATTCCTAAAATGTCGTCTGGTGCTGGGAAGCGTCGTGGTGAGGCCATGAGCAATGATACTGATCCTAAAACCCCGCGTATGAGCGACTCATCTTCTAAAATAATCCGTACTATTGAACAACGTTTAGCCAAAAACAAGAGTTGGTAGCAAAACAAATCCTGGAGTCCGAAACCAGGATAAGGGAGTTGGTTGCGAAACAGATTTCTGAGTCTGAAACGGAAATCATGGAGGTTTTCCGGAGTAAGTTCGAGGAAAAGTTTGACATTTTTCAACGTGCCTTATGTCAATTCAGTGAAAGGGCCACACGCCTGGAGACTGTAACGGAGAGAATCGGGGTTCTTGAGGCCGAAATCGCATATTTAAAAGCGTGTTTATCCGTCCAAGAAAATCGTGCAGCTGCACGTGTATTCATAGTACACGGCATTCCGTGTGTAAATTCTGAAAACCTTCATAATATCCACAATCACTTCTGTTTTGCTCTAGATATTCAACCGCCCCACTCAATGGCATATTTAGAGCCCGTAATGTTCCCGGTAGCCAAGTTGACCCCGCTGTTATCATTAAGTTTCAATCATCTAAGGATAGGAACTTGCTGCTAAAAGCCGTGGCGATTACAGGCGCCAAAACAACAAGGATGGGCTACGTCTGACGCATGTGGGAATTAACTCCGATGCGCGCATCTATATTAACGAGTCACTGACTAGGCTTAATCATGAGATTTTCAAATATGCGCTTAGCCTTAAAAAACGGAACAAAATCGTTTCCGTGTTCACGAGAAGGGGCCTCGTTTACATTAAAAGCAGCAAAACCGACGATCCTTGTCCTATACACTCTTTGGACTTACTGAAAGAACTTTAATGCACTAACCCACATATAAATTTAGTATATAACTTTTCTTTACAGACCAATTCTAAATATTCTCGCGGAATTTTATTATTCCCGCGGAAAAATTCCTCCAATTCTTTTCTCCTAGGGAGAAGAAAAATTGGGGAATAGGAATTTCGAAGTCAGCTGTTTTGTCAATTGAAATGTCGTTGCGCATTTCTTATTTTGTTTAAAAAATTGAAAAGTTTAATTATTGTTGCGAATTTGTTTGAAATTAAGAAATAAGGTATAAACAATGCACATTATTGCATTTCATGTGGTATTCACTGAAATGAGTAATGAATTGATGCCACAGCAACATAAACAGAGGAGCATAAGAAGAAGACGGCGGGATAACACAAATCCGCCGGAGTTGCCTGCTTTCATTCTGCAAAGCAATTTTCTGGCGGCCACGTCGAGTTGAGTTCGCCTTTCGCCATATGCCAAAATCTAATTAAGCCTTCTTAAAAAATCCTTGCGCAATTTCTGGATGGCTGCATCAAATATACAAAGAGCTCTTCCGTTGCTTATGATGTACTTTTCGACTTAAAGAATATTGTGGTTGTTGTTGTATTAAGAGTGAGATATTGTGGTAGAATGTACATATTTTAGCACAAATTTGTGCAAATAAGTGTTCTTTCTTAAAAGAACCAATTTCCTTTAACTATTTTGATGCATTTCCTTTAATTTAACTAGTGAAAAAACTCCTATGAAATGGCAAAGAAATTTCCCTCTCCCTCACATTCATAATACCTACTTTTCATAACTGGTTTCCGCTTTTTCGAACATTGTTCAGAATAGGAGGAAAGGGAGAAGTGAAAAAACTCACAAGGAATTTTTATTTAGAATACGAGGAATTGGAGAAGGGAAAAAACTCGCACAGAATTTTCGTTTAGAATTGGGCTGTTAGTGCCCCTATTACGGTATTCAACTCAACTTATTTGGGTTGTAATTAAAACAACTCAACTTTTAGACAACTCAACTCCTCTTTGGTATTACGAATTACAACTTATTTCAGTTGAAGTTGAATTGGTGTTGCCAACCTAGGAAAGTGATGATTTGGCAGATAAATGAACAGCTGATCAAATTGCGGCGGATATTTAAGCATTTGCAAAAGTGATTTTGTTATTACAAGATATTATATGATATGAAATCTATTTTATAATGGCGAAAATGTTGGTGATTGACATGTTGCAAATACGGAAAACATTCGCGTGAACATTACAATCCCTTGGAACTACGAAGCACCAAGTAAGAAAATGTTTAAGTGACAAACGATGAGCTTCAAATGTAGTTATTTTGCAGATTTGAAAGGAATTACTAAACAAAATTAAGGACCAGTTCCGCAAACGCTTTCGAGGGAAGGCTGTACCCATATTTTGAAATTATGCGCCACATTCAGATTCCCTGCTGATGGCAGCTATCAAAAATGCTGTCTG
>JARSSU010029205.1:0-40690 GCA_029619165.1 Eurosta solidaginis | reverse complement strand
ATGCAAAAATATTGTAAAGACTTTAATTTGCAATCCTCTATTTGCCCTTGCTAGGATCGTATCGCTAAAACTGTTGACTAAATAACTCCAATATTGAATAAACGGAAAAAAATGGCCTTTATTAAAAATACTTCACAATAACACTCAACTGTGCAACGAATAGCTTAATAACCAAAACTCATATCTTTAAAGGAAACTGAATTTCAATAATAGTGCTATTGCTCAGCTAGATTCGTCTTTACTCGAACTCTTGACAATTCAATCAAACGAATCTTCTTACTTGACTGCCCCGCCTTTTTAAGGCTCTTCCATTTCCAGAACTTACAACTATATTCGTGTGTGTATAGTTCTCATATAGTTTCTACTTGTTTACAATTGTCCTACTTTTTAGCGCTTCTCAGATTACATATGTGGTTTTGTAGTTTACAGTCTCCCGCACACCCAAAGCGTATAAGTAAATTCATCTGTGTGTGACATCTCATCTCTCGCTGCCTTGTATGTAAATTTGCTCGTCGAAATGTGTACATATGTGTAGAGCAAATTTGATTCGTTTATGTAGATACATAAATGTTGAATTATTGATGTGAATGCACGTCCCTGCTTAGCATCGCCTGAAATGGCAGCACTCCTAGTTTTGCTAATATTCGTAACACTGCCCTCCACCTAAGTCTGATCGTACCGATCAGACAAAAATCCCAATCAAACGCCGCTAGCATCTCCAAATGTACCACCCTTCTAATCCGTGGTTTCCCATGGTTTTTATGCGTTAGAATGGTATCCTGATCTTCTTCAAAACTTTGTACTTGCCTTCCCAACTGCACCGAAATTGGGCTGGAACACCTTTCCTCCGGTGAGGGTTGTTAACAGTGGCCAAATCTCCATTCCGGAAACCTTCCCGAATTATTTCCCTGTCGTACCTGTGTCATCTTACTACTCATCATTCTGGATCGTTCTCCTACCTCGCACTCTGTCTGCTCGGCAATGAGAACTACTTCGCAGAGCTTGCGCTGAACGGATTTGCTTTTGCATAATCAGTATCGTTCCGACGCTTCAAAACAGTAGTTGCCTTGGCTTGAACCACCCTTGCATTTCTTTCTCGTTTTAAGTACGTCCCATTAGGGCCTTTTCAATGCCATTGTTTCTCCATCACAGGTACCTCCGGTTTTGATTTTTTTGGACCCCATTTTTTCCATCAACTTTACACTTTGACATTCAGTGCCTCGTCGATCTTCTCCACCAGTAACCCCGATTACTGCTGACCCTTTTTCCAAACTAAAGTTAAGTGGCACATCTTGGTTCTCATAACGCAGCACCATTCTCTGCATATCGATCTGATGTCATGGTCCAACCAAGAAATCCACTCCAATATACTTCATCAACATCTCCGCCACAACAAATTGGTGTGAAACATGACCTTCCCAATCAATACTTCACATATCCTTCTCCCTGAACTTGGTTTATACTCGCCAGTGACCGTAACGCAACTTTGCTCCAGGTAACGGTTTTTTAATCTCTTTGACCAAGTCAGATCGAATCAAGGAAGAGATGCGCCCGTATCTACAGTCAGTAGTCGTTCGTTGCTATCCACATTCTCTGACGGTAGACTGCTCGATTTTCTAGCCAATTTGCGACACAGATATCACAGGGCATATCAATAGCTGGATCTAGCTCTCTTTCTACCTCTTAATCTCGACTCTGCTCATCTCCTCCAGCTTTGCGTTTACGCCCACCCACATTGTGTGGAACTATTAAGGCCAAGATCGCAATGACGTGGCAATGTGACGGACTTCCGCATTTGAAGCTTTGATAACTTTTTAACTCCGCTTTTGCGATCCTTCAGTGCCTCCATATTGCGTCTACCCACTCTAGGCCTTTCTACTTCCACACGCGTCAGCTCAGCGTGCTTGAAAACTGGACTACACAGCAGCGACGCTGTTTCCTGATCAGGGCTTGTGACACCGTTTCAGAAAATGTCAGCTTGGTTTGCGTATGTAGCTCGCATTCGTTTCCACGTCCGTATGCCATTTATGAACTCTGGATTTTTACCCTTTCAGTGTATTCCACGGTGCGTCCGCATTTGCAGATGAGCCAATCTTCATATCTGAAGCAAACTCCTGCAATGTTTCATTTGCTTTTTGTAGCGGTTTTGCAACTCAATTTGGAATATCTGTGTTCCTATGCTCGCTTCCATACGTCGTTCTCAGCAGCCATCAATGCTTCATAATTGTTCCGCTCTCTCTTCGGGAATCGTCTGTAGAATTTCCGCTGCTGCCCCTCAATGCCACGAATAGTGCAGCAACTTTATCTTCCTGCATTCAGTTGTTCACTGCTTGCGGTCTTCTCAAACTGTAGCTTAAAGACCTGGAAAGGGACAGAACCGTCAAAGGATGGTGTTTTTACCTTGTATTGCTTGCTGAAACAGCTGGGCGGGTTAATTGCACTCTTGTATACGACCTCTCAAAGCATCCACCTCGGCTTCGATTTTTTCCTCAACTGCGTTATTTTCTCGTCCTACGTGCTTCGAGTTTTGATGATATACGCGCCTCTGTACTTCGAGTTGTACTGTTATGCGTGCCTCTTGTGCTTTCAGTTGTGTCTCCATTTGATGTACTCTGGTCGACATTCTGCCACCACGCGTTCTTGTGCTTCAATCTCGATGTAATCTGTGTCGACATTTCTGACATACGCGTTTCTTGTGCTCAATCTTCGATGTAATCTGTGTCGACATTTCTGACATACGCGTTCGTTGTGCTTCAATCTTGGATGTATGCGTGTCTCTGCGATTCTAGGTGTGATGCCATATATGTCTGATCTGTTCTTCCATCATCGATGTATTCGTGTCTCTTGGGATCCATCTCGTGTGATGACATACGTTTTCTGTTCTGTTCTCAGTTGTGATGACATGTTGTGGATATTGTGATGACATTTCTGTATAGTGCCCTTGCGCTTCCATCTTAGATTGTTACTGTCGATGTTTGAGCAGTTATTGCAGCAATATCATGTTCAAGTCTGTGCTGTAATTGTCCTGTGATGATCGTTTTCTCTCTCAAATGTTTGTTGTCTCCTCGCCATCAGATGAAGACATACTCTTCCACATCAAATCCTCTAAGTCATTGCCCTCTCACGTAGTCGTGCTGTAAAAGTTCGAGTTTAATGCCAGTTGTATCAATCCCACGGTTCTCCAACTCTTCGTCAGCTGCAGGATCTTTATTTCACTTAAACTTTGCCATGTCCTTGTTGTGCTCGGAATTTATCAACAATTCCTATTCTGACACCAATTGTAACGAATGTACTTGCAAATCCTCTTCTTTGCAATCCTCCTGTTAAGTTCGAATCACTAAACTGTTGAATAATAACTCACATTTGTATTAATGCAAAAAGGGCCTTATTAAAGTACTTCACAATACAACTGTGGCACGAATAGCTTGCTTAATAACCACACTGATTGATAGCTCATTGAACTCTACTATTCAAAATAACACTGCTATTGCTCGCTAGATATGCGTCTTACTCGTAACTGCTGACATTCAATCAAACAGAATTCTTCTTACTCGCCTGCCCCGCTTTTATAGTTATACGCTGCATGACCTCTAGGCTCTTCATTTCCAGAACGTACACACGATATTCGTCGTGTGTATAGTTCTCATATAGTTCTACTTGTTACAATTGCTACTTTTTAGCGCTCTCAGATGTACATATGTCAGTTTGTAGTTTACAGTCTCCCGCACACACATAAGCGTATAAGTAAATTCATCCTGTGTGTGACATCTCATCTCTCGCTGCCTGTATGTAAATGTGCTTCGTCGAAATGTGACATATGTGTAGACGCAATTATTGATTCGTTTATGTAGTACATAATGATGAATATGATTTGATGCACGTCCCTGCTTAGCATCGCCTGGAAATGGCAGCACTCCTTAGTTTTGACTAATATCGTAACATATGATGTGTACCTAGGTATACCAGTATGCCAAGTATGGTGATGTGGACTTAGGTATAACTAGTATGCAAAAGTATGATTGTGTCAATTATGACACTAGTATTAAATACATGATTTCGCTGTAATGGTACCACGCCAACACTAATATCAGTCATAATATAGTCGAAAACAGCTGTAGCCTTGTCCGTTTCTTATGCCACGTTGCTTAAATTTTTTCCAAATGTGTGAATTGTGTAGTTTAGCTGAAATTTCACTTCCACTCACAGTAACCCAAAAAATGTTGTGAGTTTTGCTGTGCCGTACAAATGCATGCTTATGTTGGCAAACGCAGCGGAAAATAAAATATATATATAAAAAATAATAGATATGAATTTTGACATTTAATATTGTTAGGAATATTAGCCACACTAAGGGTGATACTGTCACCTCTAAACCGGTGCTAGCAGTGACTTGATGCACATCACTAATTCAGTCATTATGTCTACACCAAAGACAGGCAAATATTTTCCGGGGAGTCGAAGTATGTTCGGACCGTCTCACGTACAAAGTTCGTAATTACACGCACACAACACGAGCGTCAACAAGCAGAGCACAAAAAAGTCACATTTTATTCAGTTCATGCAGCATTAAATGAAGCAGGTTGATACCGCATTGCTTATCATTTAATCATTAAATTTAAATTTAATGGTACACTGAGCATAAATGCAAACTATATTTTATTGATCAGGAAGATGGAGTTTGAAAACGATTTTTGTTTTGTCTAAATTTTTAATCTTGTCTTGTATGCAGCCAAGATTTAAAATGCAAAGACGAATTTCAACTGAAGGCAACATATGCAATAGCTTTAGCGTTATCAATAAAGGTAGGCCTTTTGAGGATGGGGGGTTTTTTTTAAAGAAATGTGCCTTGAAATATTTCCGTTTTTCGGAAGCGTAGGGAAGCAAATGACTGCAATCGTAAATGGTCTTCAGTTGTCAGCCAGAACTATGACTCGAAGAAGTGAAATTATTTGGAATTTCCTACAAGCGGAGACCAAAGAACGTATAGAAATGCTAAATATGTATCGGTTTGCTTGATGAAAGCCTCGATATTGCGACACTAGCCAGATGATTGTATGCATAAGATCAGTTGACAACTTTTTTAATGCATCTGAAGAGATTTAAATCTGCAATCAGTATATGGCAATGTTACTGGGGAAAAATTTACGGACTCTTTCGAGCGCAATGTTTTATCAATAGTAGGCAAGGAGAAGCTTTCAGCTATATGTACAGCCGGAGCATCTGTTTTGGTTGGCCGTAAGCGGGGTTTTGTAGGGAAATTAATTAAAGCCGAAATAAATGTTCCCACGTTTCATTGTATTATACACCAACAAGCTCTATTTGCAAAATCAATTGGCCTTGTCGAAGTAATGAAAACTGCTGTGCAAATAATCAATCGTTTGAAGGTGGACACAACGCTCTTACACATAGGAAGCTGGTGGCGTTTTTGAAGGAAATAGATTCAGAATACAAGGATATGTTACAATTTACAGAAGTCAGATGGCTCAGTCGGGGAAAAGTTAGATCGTTTATTTTGACTTAGAGAAGAATAGCTCGTTTTTGGAGTCCGAGGCTCTTCCAAAGGATGCTCAATAATTAATACCATTAGATGTCCCGCATTTTTATTACAGCTAGCTTTTCTTACAGATATTACGTTGCAAATAAGTAATTTAAATATAGTTTTTGCAGGAAGAAATAAAAGCATATGCGACTTGCTTCAAGCAATAATTGAGTTTTCCACAAAGCTAATTAGTTTCAAGAACGAAATGGCTTGCAAAAACTTTGTGAACTTCCAAAAGTGGCGAAAATTATATTCAAACTTTCCAAGTCCCAAAAATAGATAAATTCATGGACGAAATAAATAATTTTATAACAAACTTTGAGAGTAGATGTAAGATGTTTTTCAATGAAATGGTTATAAACATTTAATAGTCATGACCATGCTCATGGAGCATGTACCTATAATATTCAAAAAACAAAGATGAGCTATTAGCAAGAGGGAGATTTAGCTATCCATTGGAAACCGGCATTCCTTTTTGGAAAGATATTTGCCCTAACAAATACAGGGCCACTTAGGGACTTGTATTAACATGTGTGCACTGTTTTCGACAACATATATATGTGAGTCTACATTTCGTCAATGTCTCTCATAAAACATCGAGCCAGCTACGGACAAGCACTTGGAAACATTGCTCAAAATAAAGTGCTACGATAAGGAATCCAATTGAAAAATTATTAGAGTTCACAATTTATGTAATAGTTAACTTTTAAACGTCTGTAGTTTATAAGTATCATATCATCACAGTAGTCGTATATATTTCATCAAAAAATTATTTTTGATTTCAAATGCAAAAAACTTAAATAAGGAATACATCTCTCATAAGGCAAAATGTTTACTACGATCCACGTAAAAATTACATATACATATGTAGGTATGCTACTTTCTTTTTGATATTACCTAACTATTTTGAATATTCATAGTAGGTACACGAAGTACGTTAGCTTTATTTTTCTGAACACCCACATATGAATTTAAAAAAAATTTTATTTTTAATTATTGACAGTTAAAAAAATCAAAAAAAATTCTATTAATATTTAGGTATTTTATATCTGTTTAAGTTATCCCTTACAGCATTAAGAAAACTAAGCACAAAGCATACACATGTTTTTTTAATAATCTAAGTAAAAGCCACCTTTATATTTACTATAATACAACAGATACATAGGTACATTTTGAATTCCGAAAACGTGCTTGAAGCACGATAGCTTGATTTCTTAAAAACCACATATGAAGTACAAAAAAAATATTTCAAAAAAATCACCCTCCAAAAAGCTTGAAAAAAAGTCAAGTAGACACAAAACATAAGATTTTTATGTTTTCCTGTCAATTTAAGTTACGTCGACCACGTCAGATTTATCTGTTAACTATACACCATATAAATTTTTTCAGTTCCACCAACACATAAGCATTTTTGAGCGTAACACACTAATATTCCCACCGTGCCGGCCTCTGGTCTACACATATGTACGTACACGCAGCGGAGAAGCAACACACACAAACACATGCGGATATCTTATCTGAGATGCTCCCTAAAGTATGCAATTATAATTGTGGAAGTGTCGCTCACAAATGTGAAATATTCTTTCATAGACAGTATTGAATAAAAAATATAAATACACGCGCATATGAGAGCTACACACGTGCATCTGTAATTATAATTTGATACCAGTACTAAGTAAATTCTGGAAGCGTCTAGAAGATGCAACACGAGGAAATTACACAGTATAAAGCAGCAACAGTAGAGGCGCGAGAATCAGTTTCGATTAAGCACGCTATCTGTCGAGCAATAGAAGTGTTATTTGAAAGTACTTGAATAAAGGCATTTGCATTATTAAAATTGGAGTTATTTATTCAACAGCTTAGTGATCGAACTTAGCAGAAGTTGCAAATAAGAGATTTGCAGGAAATTTCGTTACAATATTTTAACAACATCGTGCAATAGCCTATCAGAAGAAATCTATAAAGGTGACACATGAGGAGCTCTAAAGCAACACGAAATCAGTGAATATAGCAAGTGTCCTAGATTAAATGAGAAAGACACTAATGAAACTTACGATTATTATAGCACATTTATAGGACGACTAGTTTTGTTTATGGATTAGTTAAGTAGATGTGTTACTTGTATAATGTATGTCTGTGTGTAGGTCTCAAATAAATTTTATTTCACTGCGTTTCGATATTGTGGAAGTCGATTGGATTTTGTGCATTTATGGTGCGAACCGTATTTAGCTATTTTTAGAATAGATAGTTTGGTACCATCATTTCAGCGACCCTGGCAAAATGGATGATCATGTGTGCCATTGTGACATATAAGTACTACAATATAAGGTACATGGTACAGTTCATTAAGCACTTTTTTGGGATTTGTTGGAAGTTTCTCACCCGTAGATGTTCCATGAAGTACTCTGAAGGAGTATTCGAACTAAAGTAGGTGATCTGAGCCATGGACCACACTTCATACGTATGAGGATTATTTGTTGTGGAGCACTCGTACACTACTTGAATACTCTTAAAATACTACTTAAATCATCCTTAAGGAGTTTACCAGTACTCCACGACTATCCTTATTCATATAAACATAACAAATTTTCAGTCAAAATATGTAAAAATTTTATAAAATTATTGCGTCTTTGCTACGAAAAGTATTTTGCAGAATGTTCCAGAATGGCTTATTACTTCCTTTATATAGGTCGATTGAATGTTTGTACGCTTTTCATACAAATCTTGCAATCGATTTTAAGTAACTTCTCATTGAGCTACAAAGCGTGAAACTTACACATAGCGATGACCACAGTGACGATGCAACAAGGAAAAAATCCGTTAGGTGGCGCACGGATCGAAATAATTAGATAAGAATTTGAAAATTTTCAAACCAGCTTTTAAGTAACTTCTCGATGAGCTAGAGACTGAAATTTCAACTTACTCAGAGGTCGTGATGACACGATACAAAAGATCCCTAGCGGCGCGCACGAGCATGAGATATTAGAGAAAAATCGCTACAAAACAGCAGTAAAACTTAACAGATCAGGTAAGGACACGAGAAAATCGTAAGAAAATGAGAAAATAATAAAATAAAATAACAAGTAAGGAAGGTCTAAGTCGGGTGTACAACCGAACATAAGATACGTCAGCTTGAGTGAATGCGTACATAGATACTGTGGAGATAAAAGTAAGGGAGAAATCACTCATGTTCTTGTAAAAGAACCTAGGGTAACTGGAATGTGTTTGATATGACATGTGTATCAAATGGAAAGGTATTAATGAGTATATTTAATAACACGGCAGTGAGCATAAGTTCTATAGGTGAGACGGCCTTTATCGAGATATCGCATAAAGGTGCGACCAGCGTGTGCGACTCTGAGGAAGTGGTTAGTACGATCATGGTATCAATGTAACAGGTCAATGTAAGTGAAGATTGATGTTGTTAAAAAGGGCGTGGGACCTGTAGTTCTATAGTGGCAACGACCTATGTCTTTTCGCAGACTACGCATAAAGGTGGGTACCCGTGGATCGAGCTCTAGGAATGCATGTGTACAGATAGGTATCAACTTGAAGATGCTATGAGTAATTTTAGAATGTGTGCAAGTAGCGCCATTAGTGTGGGGCTATAGGTGGACGCCGTTTTCTAAGCAGAGCTGAGCCTATCAAAGTATGGACCATGGGCGACTACTAGACTGTGCGGTTGTTACAATAGTGGTATCAATGAAAGGTGTTAATAGTATTTTAAAGGAGTGGGCCTTAGTTCTATGGTGGACGCCTTTCGGAATATCGTTATAACAGATGGACCACGGTGACTTAGAATGCGTTTGTACGATAGTGGGTATCAAACGAAAAGTGTAATAAGTGTTTAAAAGGGATGGGCTTGTTCTATGAGGTGGACGCCTTTCGGGATATCGCCATAAAACGTGGACGCAGGGTGACTCTTGAATGTCGTTTGTACAATATGGTACAAATGAAAGTTGTTAATGAGTATTTTAAAAGTGGGCGTGGGCCCTTAGTTCTATAGGTGGACGCCTTTTCGAGATATCGCCATAAAGGTGGACCGGGTGACTCTAGAATTTGTTGTACGATATGGTATCAAATGAAGGTGTAATGAGATTTTAAAAGGCGTGGTCCCTAGTTCTATAGGTGGACGCCTGTTTCGAGATATCGCATAAAGGTGCGACCAGGGTGACTCTATCGAATTTGTTTGTACGATATGGGTATCAAATGAAAGGTTTGTTAATGAGTATTTTAAAAGGGTGTGGGCCTTAGTTCTATAGGTGGACGCCTTTTCGAGATATCGCCATAAAGGTGGACCAGGGGGACTTTAGAATTTGTTTGTACGATATGGGTATCAAATGAAAGGTGTTAATGAGTATTTTAAAAGGGAGTGGGCCTTAGTTCTATAGGTGGACGCCTTTTCGAGATATCGCCATAAAGTGGACCAGGGGTGACTCTAGAATTTGTTTGTACGATATGGGGTATCAAATGAAAGATGTTAATGAGTATTTTAAAAGAGGAGTGGGCCTAGTTCTATAGGTGGACGCCTTTTCGAGATATCGCCATAAAGTGTGGACCAGGGTGACTCTAGAATTCGTTTGTACGATATGGGTATCAAATGAAAGGTGTTAATGAGTATTTTAAAAGAGTGGGCCTTAGGTCTATATGGTGGACGCCTTTTCGAGATATCGCCATAAAAGGTGGACCAGGGGTGACTCTAGAATTGTTTTTACGATATGGGTATCAAATGAAAGGTGTTAATGAGTATTTTAAAAGGGAGTGGGCCTTAGTTCTATAGGTGGACGCCTTTTCGGAGATATCGCCTATATAAAGTGGACCAGGGGTGACTCTAGAATCGTGTTTGTACGATATGGGTATCAAATCGAAAGGTGGTTAATAAGTGTTTAAAAGGGAGTGGGCTTAGTTCTATAGGTGGACGCCTTTTCGGGATATCGCCATAAACGTGGACCAGGGGAGAGACTCTAGAATGCGTTTGTACGATATGGGTATCAAATGAAAGGTGTTAATGAGTATTTTAAAGAGGACGTGGGCCTTAGTTCTATAGGGGACGCCTTTAGTATCGCCATAAAGGTGGACCAGACTCTAGAATTGCTTTGTACGATATGGTATCACGCAAAGGTGTTATGAGGATTTTAACAAGGGAGTGGGCGCGCTAGACTATAGGGATGCCGTTTCGAGATATCGCCAGTAACGGTGGGCCAGTGGACTCTAGAATTGTTGTGTGACGATATGGGTATCAACAATTGAAAGGTGTCTCAGTGACGCTATTTAAAAGGGCGACGGGCCTTAGTGTGCTATAAGGACAGCGAGACGCTCAGAGATCATCGCCATAAAGGTGGACCAGGGCGACTCTAGAGTGCTTGTTTGTACAGCATAATGGATCAAATAAAGGTATAATGTTAGGGTTTTAAAAGGGAGTGGCCCTACGTGGTGTAGTGAAGGCGTTTGCGAGATATCGACCAAAATGTAGGACCAGGGTGATCCAGACAGTCATCTAGTCGACGCTGGACCGCTAATTTTACTATTTATACTATGTAAAAGCTACATCGAACGAGTATCCTGTGTCCACAGATTCCAGAGGCTTTGATTTCGCCCTGCAACAAAACTTTTCTCATTTTCCTTCTATCTTTGATGTTGCTTTGCCTGAGTAGTGGTCACACCCATTTACCACAAGTTTTTTCCTAAAGTTATATTTTGCGTCAATAGACAATACAATACCATGTTTCATACCTGTATAGAGTCTGTCCATTTGGTATATAATTATGGCATTTTTCATATTTTTCGCAATCTTTCGAATCGAAAAAGTGCGGTGAGTCATCAGTCGGAGTTCGCGCCATATTTATACAACCAGATACAAGTGAGTTCAGATAAGCTTACGTGGAGCATAGAGTTCTAGCTATCAAGACATATCGATTTTGGTCTCAAGTTATCGTGGTTAACGGCCGAGACGGAAGGACAGGACGGGACCGTTACTGTGTATAAAAACTGGGCGTGGCTTCAACCGATTTCGCCCTTTTCACAGAAACAGTATATCGTCCTAGAATCTAAGCCTACCAAATTTCAAAAGGATTGTAAATTTTTGTTCGACTTATGGCATTAAAAGTATCCTAGACAAATTAAATGAAAAAGGGCGGAGCCACGCCCATTTTGAAATTCTCTTTTATTTTGTATTTGTTGACAACATATCATTACTGGAGTGAATGTTGACATAATTTACTTATATACGTAAAGATATTAACTTTTCTTTTAAATTGAATTATTTTTTTTAAAAGTGGGCGTGGTCGTCTCGATGTGCTAATTTTATTAAGCAGAATATAGTAATAAAGGTAAGTTCCTGCAAATTTCATCATGATATCTTCAACGAATGCCAAATTACAGCTTGCAAAACTTCTAAATTACCTTCTTTTAAAAGTGGGCGGTTGCACGCCATGTCAAAATTACTAGTTTCGTATGCTGCGTCATAAGTTCACTCACTACCAAGTTTCACGCTTAATCCGTATTTGGTAAGAATTATCGCACTTTTTCGATTTTCGAAATTTCGATATCGAAAATAAGTAGGCGTGTTATTGTCCGATATCGTCATTTTAAATCGCGATTCTGCGATGAGTGGACCAGGAATCTACGATAGCAAGATTTGCATCCAAGATCCCTCAACATTTACTCAAGTTATCGTGTTAACGGACAGACGGACGGGACGGGACGGACATGGTCTCAATCGAATTTTTTTTCGATATGATGATTTTGATATATGGAAGTCTATATCTATCTCGATTCCTTTATACCTGTACAACATAAAAAATGTTAAAAATGTTAAGCACTTCCTTTATACTCTTACTTCTCATAAATAGTTTTGCTATTTCTATGTCAAAATTTAAAAATCAAAGTTGAGAAAGAATGTGTCTTTATCAGGGAAGCTACCACCCAACCTAACATATTTCTTTCGATGAGGGACCCTTAAAACTTACGGCTTACGCAGATGACGTTGCAATTGTCAAAAGTGGAAAGTGCCTTCCAACGATTAGCTCTTTGATGGATGGGGCGCTTCGCGATATTCATAACTGGGCATCAAATGTCTGGTTGAAAGTCAACGCGGATAAGATGGATATGGTCTTTTTTACAAAGAGGTACAAGGTCTCAAATTGGATCAGGCCTAAGATAGGAGGGGTGACTCTACAGAAGAAACCCTGCACAAAATATCTAGGAATCATCCTAGATAGTAAGCTGTCATAAAAGCTCAACGTGGAGGAGAGGGTGAAGAAGGCTTCAACGGCACTTTATGCATGTAAAAGAATGCTGAGGGTGTACGTGGGGCTTATCGCCCTCTCTTTCTCGTTGTGTTTTTACAGCGATTGTTAGCCCTATTCTATACTATGGAGTTCTTGTTTGGTGGAAAGCCACACCAAAAGCAATTTACCTCAAAAAATTAGAGGGGATATGCAGACTATCAATACTTAGCATTACGGTAGGCCTTAAAACAAGCCCGACAGCTGCACTATATGCAATTCTCCACATTCCACCTGTAGACCTGGTAGTAAAGAATATAGCGCTAACAACTGCAACCAGGCTCGGTGCCTCGGGGCAGCTTGAGCGTCGACCATACGGCCATAGTAATATAGCTTAATCAATCACAAGACGAACAGACTACCTGATTCCCTATCTGCGCTTCAAGGGCGATCTTAAGGCCACAATAGAGGTGGCGGTTGGCACAAGGGTGCTCAAATGATGGAAGAGGCGATACATGTGTACACAGATGGTTCGAAAGTATTGGAAGGACTAGGGTCTGCGGTATACTGTGCTGATCCGGAAACAAACAGATCCTCTAGGCTTCTTGATCACTGTAGCGTTTTTCACGCGGAAATGGTAGCCGTGACCAAAGCAGTAGAAACCCTGGAAGAAAATAGCCCAAGCTGCAATCGTGTTAACTTTTATATTGACAGTCAAGCAGCAATTAAGGCAGTAATCCCGCATAGCACAGCATTTGAATGCGTGCTAGAGTGTAAGCAGTCCCTGGAGAGAATCGGGACAATGAGAAACATACATCTATATTGGGTTCCAGGGCATATAGGAATAGATGAGAATGAAAAAGCGGATGAACTAGCTAAAAAGGGGGCATCCCTTGAGGCATGCTCCGTAGACATTCCAATTAGACTGGGCGATATTAAGCGAAGGCGAGAGGTGCACATGATAAACCAAGCAGGAAAGGCGTGGGTTCAAGCGCGGGGCTGTAAAGTGTCGAAGATTATGCGTAGGTCTTACAACCTTAGACTAAATAAATTGCTTCTATCATTAAAAAGAGAGGACTGTAGACTCATGACGGGTATTCTTTCTGACTGGACACTGCCTTCTGGCGTCACATGCTTTTAAATTAGGCTAGGTCAGTGATAGCAGATGTAGGAAGTGCGGGCTGGAGGAGGAAACGATCGAGCACGTTCTGTGCTCGTGCCCCGCACTTGCCAGGCTTAGACTCCAGCTATTAGGAGTGATATAGCTGTCAGATCTAGAAGCAGCAAATGGCTTAAGTCCTAGGAAGCTTCTAGTATTTGCCAAGAGGACGGAGTTATTTTATAACATAGGTCCTGGGTTTTGGATAGGGTTTTTCAGTTTGGTAAACAAACTTCTGGTAACACTACGGACTTATTCAGTATGTGTGAGGGCCTCATGGACCGGCCAGTTAAACCTAACCTAACCTTACTTTTTTTTACCTCTTATTAAGCTCAATACATAGATTTAAAGCCAAATCCCATCCATAGCTCAAAAAAAGTTAAGGCTCGCGAGATTCTCGAATCTCGAATTTCTCGAATTACTCGTAATACTGGCGATCTTCTCTACTTTCAATTCAGTCGCTGCATTGGTAGTATTCAATACATTTCGGGGTTTTGGCTCGCGAGATTCTCGAATCTCGAGTTACTCGTAAGGCTCCCGTGATTCTCGAATCGAACATGTTCGAGAAATCGTAAGCTCTAGATAAGCGTGCACTTATTGCGTTTTAGTTTAGACCTTCTAATATATAAATAGTTAAAACATGTTAAATCTGAGTGGGTTATATTTACGAATTTGGCTATATCAACGGAACTTAGATCTTATTAGTGTGTCTTTGGTTCTATACATATGTAGCTTGAGGGGTTTCTTAATTTTATTCCATTTACTAAAATTCTCAATATAACTTTTTTAGTTAATTTGAATTAAAAAGACCCTTGAAATAAGGGGACCCATCCCATTTCGACCAATTTTGAATCCCGACCCCTTTAGAATTGGCTGAAAGTTTTTCTTCTTTTTCTAGCTTACAAGAGACGTTTTTCAGAATTGGGAAATTCGAAAAATCTCGAAAAACTGAAAAATTACAAAAAAAAACTTTAAAAATTTTTTTGTATTTTTTCCGACAAGTACATTTAAAAACATATTTTAGATCCCAAACGGTAAATTTTTGAAAAAGTTATAGCATTTTGAAAACAAAAACGGTTTTTTTTTAAATTCATAACTTTATTTTGAGTTGGATGAAAGAATTTGAAAAATTCTGAAAAACGTCTTTCGTAAGCTAGAAAAAGAAGAAAAACTTTCAGCCAATTCTAAAGGGGTCGGGTTCAAAATTGGTAGAAATGGGATGGAATACCCCATATATTTCATGCAATGCAGGCATTTCATAAGCGTGATTAAGACATATTAAGTGCCTAAATAAGGCTACATTAATATAAGTGGGGCGTTACAAGAGATCATACATAAATATATACTTTGTCAAATGAATGTGATTAAGATATTATGGCATAGCTCTCAAAAGTTTAACGTGAAATTTGTTATCGACGTTGTCGCACAGCTGGCTGTCATTAATTTTGCTAATGGATTTTTTGCTGCGCTTTAAAGAGCTTTATATTTAAAATGTTTGAGAGCAAAAAAGAATTTGCTAGGAGTATTAAAAGGAAATTTATGAGCAAGCACACCTGTCTGTATGAGAAAGATACAGGCACATATACACACAAAATGTACGGTGTAATGCTGTGAATTTTGATTATTACTAATGGTATATTTTTCACATTTTCGAATACGAGTACAAATCTCAAGCATGCGAACATTTATAAATAGCACTAAAGTAAGTTATGTCAAATGGGGCTTAAATTTGTAAAAGAAAAACAAAAATTTCCTTAAATTGAGGAAAATTTCATTTAATGAGGAAGAATTTTTTATTTTTGTCTAAAACCTGATTCAAGGTTTCGATTTGAGCTCAAGGCCAGAACAATAATTTTTTTCTAAAGATAATTATTGTTATTTTTTAATTTTTCTAAATTTGGAAAATTGTATTTTGTTTTTGGAATAGTAAGTAGAAAATTTTTCAGACAACCTGCCACAGCTGCGCAGATAGATCCATTTCGAAGGGTGCTAAGCCTTCATCATCAGTACGCTTTAGGCATGCTGCGCTAACCATTTAGCTATACAGCGGTGGTTTGTTTGACTGGCAAATTTGCTACTTCTATTCCTTTTACCAACTATATTTATTCAGTGTTGCGCCATCTGGTGCAAATCACTGATAATGCTGGATTTTTGTTTATTATCAATTAATTTTTAGAAAAATTAAAAAATAACAATAATTATCTTTAGAAAAAAAATTATTGTTCTGGCTTTGAGCTCGTATCGAACCTTCAATCATTTATCAATAGGCCGATAAAAACAAAAACATTTGTCTAAAACCTTTCATTAAATTGAGAGATACCAAAGTATATTACACAAAGTAACAGGGAACTTGTTTTCCCATGATTCTATTACTACATATTTGTTCTCCGATGACGACAGAGCTTTGACACTCCCAAATTTAAAAATCTGGATGGGATGTAAAGAAAACGGGGATTAATTTAATCCCTTTCAGCGAAAATTGTAGTGGTGATAATAAATTTATAAATCCCAACAGATTTTGTGGAAAATAATTAATTTTCTGTTAAATAATTCGTGAATTGATAAAGAGTTATGTTGGTTTAGTCATTCTTTCAGAATTTGTTTGAAGAACTGCCGTACGTCAGAATTTTATGCAAAAAAACACTATCTCAAAATTTGTTTCAAAAACTCCCTATCTTAGCATTAGTTCAATGCATTTTGACACAAGAGGGAGTCAGTGAAAAGCATACTGAAATGAGGCGTTTTTGTGAAAAATCCTGAAATGGGATATTTGATTTCAGATAGGACGATTTCGAACTGGCAGCCGAAATGACAAAAACCCAAGAAAGGAAGTCTAAGTTCGGGTGAAATCGAATATTACATACCCAGCTGTATACCTGAAATGCTGTTGTTGTTTGTTTTGTGTGCTTAATTGTTTTAGAAGGCTGCGCAATAATACATATACATATGGTTCTATTCTGAATAAATTTTTCCTCGAGTTATGGCTCCCGAAATATAGAAAATTACTTAGTCATAAAAAGGGCGGTGCCACACCCATTTTTAAAAATTTTTGTGTTTTCCAATTTAATGTTATAATTCAATTTAGAAAGTAAAATTCTATTGATACAAAGCTCTTTTTCGCTAAAATATAGCTTATGTTATTCGTCCACGACCCTTTTAAAAATCTTTATATAAAAGTGGGCGTAGTCCTTAACCGATTTCGTTAGCTTTGCTTCAAAGCATTCCTTATAGTAAAAGCAACCTCTCTGTTACGACAGGTTTAAACGATTTTTGATTTATGATTAATAATATTTTTAAAATCGATTTTATCACAAGTGGGCGGTGCCACGCCCATTTGAAACATTTTTATCAAGATTCTCAATATCAATCCGCATGTCAAATTTCAACATTCTAGGTGTATTTACTAAATAATCAGGTTTTTGTGTTTTCCAAAATTTTATATATATAAAAAGTGGGCGCGGTTATCATCCGATTTCGCTCATTTTCAATACACATCTATTCTGGGTCCAGATAAGCTCGTGTACCAAATTTGGTGAAGATATCTCAATATTTACTCAAGTTATCGAGTTAACGGACAGACGAGGACAGACGGACAGACGGACGGACGAACATGGCGCAATCAAATTTTTTTTTCGATACCGATGATTTTGATATATGAAAGTCTATATCTATCTCGATTCCTTTCTACCTGTACAACCAACAGTTATCCAATCAAAGTTGTACAAGTACAGCTGGGTATAAAAATACAAGAAACTGGTTTATTGTCTTAGAACTTTATATTTCGGCCTTGACTTTAACAGAAGAGTTAAGCTTTTGCGCGGTACTGCTACACAGGGAGTATTTACCTTTTTATTCTGCAATTTCGGATAACTCTTTTGCGTTTAAGTATTCATGGAAGTATTCCCGATAAACCGTTAGTTTAAACTATTCGGAGCACGTTCATTTGATAATACCTCAATACAAAATGGTTGCAATTGTCAAAAAATTTGTCAGCCGAGCAAACCTCCTGTGATTGAATCATGTATTTAACTCCAAAATTTCCAAAATTAGAATTTTACAAAAAAAATTTTCCTTTGATTAAGTCCAAATATATAGCGCTAAACTACGGAATTTATACACATACAAGCGATGAACGTAAGATAAACAGAATTTTTTTATTTTACTATTCGAACTATTCGAATAGTACTACTATGTATAATGAAGATAGACTGTAGTAAAAAATTTTTTTTAAACGGCGGCAGATTACTAAACGTCCAAAAGGAATAACAGCCAAACTCAACAATACAGTCAAACTTTAGGTGTTAAAATAACCTAAGTTTGTACGGCAGCCATATTTCTGAAAAATCCCCTTTGTAGGGAAGGTGCCACGCCCCTTTTTTCCAATTCCACATTTTACTGGGGGTGTTAGGACTTAACGTCATATAGCTCCTTACCAATTTTCATTAACCTACCATTACTACATCCAGAGATATGCAGTATGGTACACTCCATTTGTATGGGAGCTGCCACGCCCCTCTTTCCTAATTCCACATTTGCTTGATGGTGTTAGGGAATAATCTCATTTAAATCATTTCTGAATTTCAATGTTCTGGCATGTATACCTTCAGAGTTATGCAGTACCAAAGATTCCATTTGGGAGGTGCCACGCCCCTTTTATATATCGAAATTATTTTTAGCCTAAAACCTTCGTGTTGATCGAAGGAACCTATAGCCAAAATTTGGTGATAATTGAAGCTTGGGAAATACGTTTCCATAGCGAGCACAAACACACACACACACAGAATTTGATTTTTTTATATATAGATATATGCATATACATATATTCCGGTCTAACGGTCCTTGGTGCATGCAATAACAGATAATTTGAGTACATATTTGAATTAAAAAACGTTACGCATATTCGTGAAAAAAAAACTACGAGATCGAGAACATTGACGCGTTGTGCTATTGGCAGAGTTTGCCAGGTTAAAGCAGCCATTTGGTACTTTAAGGCTTCAAGCTAATGGGAAAAGAGCTATGGTCTAGCGTTAAGCAACTCTTCGCTTATTTGCGAAAAACATTTCAGTTCTTCAGATTTTATTGATTTCTCGGCGCAGTCAAGTGATTTTAAGAAAGCGCATTTCTTCCTTAGTGGGGTACCTACACCTTCTCAATCACAAGTGTCTGAAGGTCTTTAAGTATTTCTAGTGCATCGCCTCTATACGTAAATGACGAGCCATTGTACAGAGATGTGCAGACGCAGACTGGGTAAGTAAAGTATTTACGCCATCTCGTACTATATTGTAAGCCTACATATATCTACAGAGCGTGTGGACTCCGAAACCACTGCGCCGATTTTGTTCAAATTTTAATTCGGTACAAATAGACCGATCTAAAGTCATTAGTGAATTTTATTAATTCAGGAATCTTCTCCAAGCATTCCAATACCTTTCTTATGTTGATTTCTATACAGCGTGAATTCTGTTGGGCTAACAAGGGGACCTCCGTCCTCCGATTACACTGATTTTGTCCATGGTCTGACCAGATTTGACGACCAAAAAGAAGGGCCCCAATTAGGTGTGGGAACTTTATAATTATTGATTTAGTGTTTATAGTTTATTTACAAAACCAAATAGAAATTTAAGTCAAGCTTTTATTTTTCAAATTTTCATCGTGCTCCTGCGAGCATTCACATTTTATACCTCTTCAAGTCTAAGTGGTTGCGTTTGCCCATCAACAAACCTACAAACATATGTACTTCATACACATGCTTATAAATATGTGAATATGTTTTTTGAAAATCACAAAGATTGCAAATACCAGGAAAAGTTCCTAATTAGGTAATTTACTCTGGAATGCATGTAATTGATAGGAAAACACTTAAAACATTTAAGCATTCAAGTGCTTTTTTGTATGTTATTGTGCTCATTAGGGCGTTAAATTTTCGGGTACCATTTTGTCTATTATAGATAGAAAAGATAGGGGCACGATATCAATTTTCATTCAAGGGCGCGACTGCATATTTAAAATTTTTTTTATTTCTGTTTGTTCTTTCTGTTCCTTTTATCTCATACAACAGCTGTGCCCTCTTTGAAAAAAAAACACCAGGTTTTCAGGTAAGATGAAGAATTAAAATTTTGACTTGTATGCACTGCAGGCATTTTTTTTAGGACTCAGCTCCCGAGAAGGTAGCTGATGAAGAAGTGAAATTCAGAAACATGTCCTAGAAACCATCAAACTCTGCAACTTTTCTCTAATATCAATGTATATATTTATATTTACATGTATATAAATACATAAGTATTGGTCAATTGATTCTTTGTAAACTTAGCAATTTTTCTCTAATGTCAATAACAAAAACAATCGTATAAAACAATATGAGCATGTCTCGCTAATTAAATACACTCAAAAAAAAGTTATCATCAAGGCGATGCCATCTAGGCATCAATGTGCAATTTTTGCTTATCTTTTTTTCGTCATCAATGATCTTATGTTATTGACATTTTCGAAATATTAGTTTGATACTTGTATTTGTCAAGTTAATAGACTACATACGAATGTAATGCGTTTTATAATCAATCTAGTATTAAATGTTATCATAATGAAACTAGGAAATTTATACAGTTATCATTTTCATATATTTTAAGGGCGAAACAAATATTTTCCATGGGCAAATCAATAGTCAAAATACAAAATTGATACTTTTAATTATACTTTTTATAATATTTATCGTTGCATTGATACCACGAAAATGATACCGTTTATAGTTTCATTTTTGCACATCGTGTATTAAAATGATAGTGATACTTTTTTTTTGAGTGGACAGATGGTAATATTGATATAATAGTAACAGCGGAAGTAATTGTAATTAAAGCAAATACTGTAAAAATCAAAAAAAAATTTACTAAGCTTTCAAAGTGCGCCTAAAACATTCCCTACAATTAGAAATAAATAACATACAGAATTAGTATGTACCTAAACGGTGAATAAAATGAATAGCAACAAAAAGGCAATACTTAGAGACCAATTGCAAAGCGAGCAGTGGGCCATTCATATGGCTGAGTGGTAAAAGGCATATGCCTTTACACCAGTATGAAGTATGACTATTTGAGATTTCGAGTTCAATACTCAGCCCCCGAGAAGCTAGCTGATGAATAAGTGAAATTCAGAAACATGTCCTAGTAACCATCAAACTCTGCAATTTTTCTCTAATATCAATGTATATATTTATATTTACATGTATATAAATACATAAGTATGGGTCAATTGATTTCTTAGACCATCGTTAGAGGAACGGGAAAGTTCCCTTGGCTATTTTCTTGCAGCCGAATTTAGAGTTCATTGTAACGCCTAAGTCTTTAAAGCTAGTGACTTGCTGAATGACATAAACGTCAATCTTATAGAACAGGTAGGATTTCCTTGTGAACCACTTGTACTTGCAATTCGGAAGGGAAAGTAACATTTGATTTACGTTACAATAACCAAGGTGAAAAAAGAAAAATATTTAAAGAGATCCTCACTCAATGGACTGACTAGAAACATGTGGTATCGAGTAAGAAAGTATGTTATGCTACTCAATCGGTGAAGTCCAGGACTGACTTTATAACTTTCGTTCCTTCCTCTTCGAAGAAATCTCTAATTTAGTATGACAATAAGCATAAATGTTTCCTTCACATCCCAATTATACTCCGAGCATCGGCGACTTGATTAAGACAACAATTTAAAAGATATTTAAATAACCTGCCTTAGAAACTGAAACCATCCTCTCAGCATTCAGAAAAACATTTCGAGTGTTATTGCTATGATCCACCATCACACGCTGCTCGATTTTACCTGGTTTGTTCTATCCATAATTGTACTTGCTAAAGAGTTGAACGTATTTTTTTGTTCTACTTTTCTAAAGTATCTAAATATTTTCTTTTTTGCTTTCTTTGGATCTAATAATCTTGGCATTGCCAATTATTCGCTTAAGCTATGCCTCTAATAATCGTACGTTTTTTAAAAAGAATATAGTCAGATATTTGGTTTATCTATTTATGCTGAACTGGCCAATGTAGATGATCATTTTCGCCTCCCTTTTGGTCAATCAGCCTCATCCCACATGAAGATGTTCAGCCCGAGTTTTCCACTTACCTACACCACATTATATCAAAGTACTACTGTACGAAAGCATTTGATTTTATGTTTCCGTGCAGCTTCATCCAAAAGCATCAATCGATATATAAAATTGATTGTTGTGCTGATTTATTTGCATACCAATACATTCGTATAAATTTATTTAGAAAATGCCAGTCAATGAGATGCCATTGTAAAATAGAATTATATGAAAGTAAATTTATTTCATTGTCGTTTTGCCGAATTTCGTGAAAGAATTTAAAGGAACAATGATTTATAATTCTGTAATTTCAATTTAAAATGTCTTGAGTTTTATTGTGCATTTGAGCGAATGTGTGTACATACAGATTTATTTACGCAAGTACATAAGTGCGTGTACCAAACCTATTTGTATAAAACATTTTTGAATTACCGAGCTACTTAAAGGCACTGTCAAATTTAAAAAAATTTAAAAAGATATTTGAATACTTGATCCCATTTAGTTCAGGAACTTGTATCCTTTCAGAAAGAAGATTTATATTATTTCTTTTAGTATCACTAAGCTGATACTAAGTAACTTAAGGCACAACAACAATAAAGCAAGCTGCCACTCTAAACATTAATCATCATTTATACACTTACATACAAAGCAACGGAGAGATACTCACAAACACATGTAATCATCAGCCGAAGTAGTACTCACATATACAAACGGCAAATATACATGTATATTGCTGGTGAATAACCATGAAGTTCGCGAAATTACTAGACCTTAAGAGAAATTGGTGAACGCGGAAACCGAGAGTATAAAAGCAGCGCAAGCTGAGGCATGACTAATCAGTTTTGATTTAAGCCCGCTTTTGCTTGTGAAGTATAAGTGTTATTGTGAAGTACTCTCAAAGTAGTCTAATAAAGACCATTTTGCATTACTGAATATTGGAGTCATTTATTCAACAGTTTAACGATTCGAACGTTAGAAGAAGGTTGGGAATAAGAGGAACCTCCCAAGGTTCGTTAGAATATTCTCTAGATAGCCAGCAAGAACAACTGAGAAATATTCACGAGAAGTGCAGATTGTACGTACCTTGATAGCCAAATCATACAAATGTAGCTCCAATGATAAGTGATAAGCTCCATGCAGCCTAAATATAAATATATATAATTATACTATAATCTGACTTTCCCTCAGCAACTCGGTGTTTTTAAACAGTTTTATTTAGCTTAACTCTGTGTAGCGAGTGAATGGCCGGCCGGTCGTTGTTTACGAATTTTGTAATTAAAGTTTGAATAACTACCCGATAAGCTTCAAGCTTGAAACTTGGAATATAGTTCAGAACCAATAACAATGCAATTATAAGAAAAAAAAACTCCGATAGCACTGGTTTACAGCCAAAATGCACCAGAGACGTCATTATGAAATTGCTATGTAAAATCACCCCATGATTCCGAAAATCAAGGTTATTTTTAATTCTATGGTAACGTTTTTGAGGTATTTACGAATAACCGTTTTAAACAAAAATCATATATATCTCAAGAACGAATTGAGTAATTCAAAACGGTTTGAAGCTTTTTAAAGGTAATAAAATTTGCTATAAACTCTGCATACAACACTTTTTGTTAGACCCTGCAGATTCAACGGTAACGAACAATCATTACGGATTTTTTCAATTTTTTTTTGTAAAAATATAAAAAACATTGTACTTTGCGGGGAAGTATCTCGAAAACTTTTTATTTTTTTTGCAGATTTTTTTCTCTAAGCTCTGTTGTATTACAAAAAAAAGAGCATTCGTTCAACAAAATCGATGGGCTAATACAAAGGTATAAGCATTCAAGTAAATATATCCATTTAATACTTAAGTACCCTACTGGTACATATGTGTTAGTATTCGTATATCAGTTAGTTAGCGAATACTAACCCATATGTACCAGTAATGTACTTAAGTATTAAATGGATATATTTACTTGAATGCTTATAAGTTTTGTATTAGCCCATCGATTTTGTTGGGTGAAAGCTTATTTGTTTTGTAATAAAACAGAGCTTAGAGGGGAACAAAAATCTGCAAAAAAAATAAAAAGTTTTCGACATCCTTCCTCGCAAAGTAGAAATTTTTTTATATGTTTACAAAAAAAATTGAAAAAATCCGTAATGATTGTTCGTTATCTTTGAATCTGCATGGCCTAGCAAAAAGTGTTGTATATACAATTTATAGCAAATATTATTTCCTTTCAAAAGCTTCATTTGGAATTGCTAAATTCATTTTTGAGATATATATGATTAAGTGGACCCAATTTGTGAAAAACGGTAATTCGTAAATATCTCAAAAACGTTAGATAGAATTAAAAATAACCTTGATTTTCGGAATCAGGGGGTGATTTTACATAGGAATTTCATAATGGCGTCTCTGGTGCAGAAAAAAAGTTAGAATTTGTGATCCAGTGTAGGTGGCTCATGGATCGAAATATTACAAAAAATCGGATTTGTGCTCCGATTTGGTTCATTTTGGAAACACATAAAACGTACATGAATAGAAAACGACCTATAAACAAAATCGCCGCTAGGTGGCGCAAGGATCTAGGTATTCAAAAAAATCGTATTTGTGGTCCGATTTGGCTCATATTTGGAACAAATATTACAAACATGAATAGAAAGCGATATATGAAAAAAATCGCCCCTAGGTGTCGCAAGGATCGAGATATTCAAACAAATCGTATTTGTGGCCCGATGTGGCTCATATTTGGAACAAATATGACATATATTCCGGTAGATGTGACATTCAAAACACTTTGGAGTTCGAGAAGGGACAAGCATACGTGGCGCTGAGGTGAGTAAAGTCTTTGGAAGGATTATGTTTTGAGGACTTAGATTGTAACAAATTGTCAGGAAAGATTCCTTATAATAATGATTCACCAAATGAACTGAATTGAATGAGAAATAATAGGGAATTAAATAACTAAATAAAAAACAACTAAATAAAAGCGTTGGACGCGTCAAATTTCTACTGAACCTTAATCAGGTTATGCTGCGCCCCACATTTTTAGAAATTTCACGCGCCCAACGCTTTTATTTAGTTGTCTGATCAACTCCCTAGATTGATGAGGAGCGTGATGACTAGCAAATAGGACCTACCTAATTATTTTCTAGATTTTAGTATTATTATTACTTAATGTAAGTATTGTTTTCAATAAAACCGTTTAACTTAACAATTTTTTTTTAAATTATTTTATTTTTAATTGAACTGCCCCCAGGGTTAAGTATTTAGACGTCGTTAGCTGCAAGATTGACATAGAATGTAAGGTGAAAAAGTCCTGGCGGCTGCCGTGGTGTATGGGTAGCGTGCTCCACCTTCCCCACCTAAGGTCGTGGGTTAACTCCCGCTCAAAGTCACATCGAAAATTTTGAAAAAAGTATTTTTTTTTCAATTAGAAACAGTTTTTCTAAGCGGGTTCACGCCTCAGCAGTAATTTGGCAAACACTCCGAGTGTATTACTGCCATGAAAAGCTTCTCAGTGAAAATGCATTTGCCTTGCAGATGCCGTTAGGAGTCGGCATAAATATGTAGGTCCCGTCCCGCCAATACGTAGGAAAAATTAAAAGGAACACGACGTAAATCGGAAGAGAAGCTCGGTCCAAAATCTCTTCGGAGGATATCGTGCCTTGCATTTATTTTTCTTATTCATGTTAAAGAAGTAATAACTGAAACTAGGGTCTAAAGCGCAAAGTAGTGTTGCTACTTTATACGAACTAAATCAAATCAACTCTTACGTATGAGGCAATAATACAGTGGTCAGCCTTGAAAAAACAATAAAGTATTAAAAGCCGAATAAAGCACAGCAAGCAGTCTTCGAAGGAACATAATGTAATTAACATTATCCTTAAATAGTTTTGTCTGGATCTGCACATAATTGTAATTGCAGCCTTTTTTTCATTAAGACTTCATGAGTCTGGCTGATGGAACTCATGGCAACACAGTGATATGCTGACAGATTTCTGGAGCGCCTCCGACTCAGATAATTATAATCGTCTACAGTCCTTGATTTTTAGCTGGAGATTTAAGATAAGGTTTCCCTCCAGAATAGACTGGGGAGAGGACAGGGTGTACAGAATTAAGGCAGCTTGAGCTCACGCCTTGAACCCGCTTAATTGATTCGACTTTTATCTTCCAAGCAAGAGTACTGCTTAATGAAAGGGCTATCGAATCCTGTTAAAAAAATTCAGTGAGAGGGCAAGAAGTAAATTCAGACAGTCGACCGCACTATCAAATTGCTTCAATAACTGCAAGACAATGCTTGTTACGGCGGCAAGCTTGAGCCTGTCGAGAAGACAGACAAGAATGCAAAAGCACGGCCATTGCTGGGCGCTACCGAGGCAGTGGAGAAAGGTAAACCTCGCAAACTACCGAAAAACCAGCCTGCTAAGAACAGATTGTGTCCTATTTTTGTGGATACAGATCTGCTTAGTGTATAAGCTAGAAGAAAGTTGCGATGCGAAAAATATTACCTATGCTCAAATAATTAACGTGCGAAATTTCTTAATTGACTTCAAGACAGCCTTTGATAGTAGCGCGGAGAAGAGCTGGATATATGGAGCTTTGTCAAATGACATCAACCTCTTCGCACCATTTAAATCCAAAAAGGGTCTTGGTCTTCTTTTTGTAGCCTTTGCCGGATATAAACGCGTTATGTTCCGGTAACAAAAAACATTAAAAACTACCCAGACCATCACGAGAACGACTTATATTATATATATATATTATATATATATTATATTGATTAACACACAAGTAAATGATGAATGAAGCTTGGCTGCTCGGCCTAAAATCTCTTCGGAGGTTATTGTGCCTTACATTTATTTTTATACCCAGCTGTACTTGTACACAGGGTATTATAACTTTGATTGGATAACGGTTGATTGTACAGGTATAAAGGAATCGAGATAGATATAGACTTACATATATCAAAACCATCAGTATCGAAAAAAAATTTGATTGAGCCATGTCCGTCCGTCCGTCCGTCTGTTTGTTAACACGATAACTTGGGTAAATATTCAGATATCTTCACCAAATTCGGTATACGGCCTTATCTGGACCCAGAATAGATTGGTATTGAAAATGAGCGAAATCGGATGATAACCACGCCCACTTTTTATTATAACATTTTGGAAAACACAAAAAACCTGATTATTTAGTAAATAATACACCTAGAATGTTGAAATTTCACTTGTGGACTGATATTGAGACTCCTGATAAAAATTTTGAAAAAAGTTTTTAAAACTGTGATAAAATTAATTTTACAAATATTATTAATCATAAATCAAAAATCGTTAAACCTATCGTAACAAAATTTGGCTGAGAGGTTGCCTTTTCTATAAGGAATGCTTTGAAGAAAAATTAAAGACCACGCCCACTTTTATATAAGAGATTTTTAAAAGGGTCGTGGACGAATAAAATAAGTTATATGTTTGCAAAAAAGAACTCTATATCAGTGGTATTTCATTTCCCAAGTGGATTTATAACAATATATAGGCAAAACTTCAAATTTTGAAAAGATGGGCGTGGCACCGTCCCTTTTATGACTAAGCAATTGTCTATGTTTCGGGAGCCAAAACTAGAAGAAAAATTATTTCAGAATAGAACCATATCTATATGTATTATTGCGCAGCTGGGTATGTAAACATTCACCCGAACTTAGACTTACTTACTTGTTATTTATATTTTTAAATGATTTCGTTTAACCTTCTACATAAAATATTTATTTTTAATTTACCGCTTTTTAGCTGTAAGCAACTGCCAAGGTAGGTGGCTCGTGATACCCTTTTCTTAGCTCTGGTTGTCATTACTTTGAAGTCAGTTCATAGATATTTTTATCATTATTTATTTAAATTTTTTGCTGATGAGATAAGGACAACCCAAATGGATATTCAATCGTAGGTCTTTTTCGAAAAGGGCGAGAAAGCGTCAAACCAAAAATAAATCGTTTATTATTTACTAAGAAGTCGAAAAGTTTAACGGAAGCCGCACGAATATGAAAGTCTAAGATTAATTTTCGTGATTTGTCTCTATTTACAAGTGAAATATTTTATACTCCACCCGTTCGTACGTTTCCAAGGTGAATCTTGTTTTTTTGTTTTTTTTAATTTAGTGCATGGCTTCATGCATAGGCTGATATTGTTTTTACGGTTAATGTTGGTACGACGAGAAGGACTTCTTAGCTTTTGATTAACATACCTCAACAGTAGCTTAGTGACAAAGGTGGAAGTGCTTGGAGGGTGTCTTTTTATGCTAAAACTTGGAACTACAAATAATTTAGATTAACTTCAGCTTGTAAAGGGTGGATGGAAGTAAAGCTAAACTGCCAAAGCTCGAAAGATAGACCCATGACTTACAAACTGCGTAGAATAGCAAGCGATGTTAATACTTGCATACAACCACGTATCCATTAACCCGGGTCGATTTTTATGGACGAAAGTTAACCGATATCGCGCCATCGATTTTTCATAGGATTTGGGCTCAGGAAAAAAAATTCCACCCTGCGAAATTTCATATTTTTGACTTTTTTCGACTTTGATTTCAAGGGTCGGACACATACATATGAAAATTTTTTGTTAGTATGTCATGGAAAAAACCTTAAAAATCAAAGTCGAAAAAAAGTAAAAAATGAAATGGTTAATAAATCGACCCAGTCTAGTGTCCATACATCTCTGGCTACTTACTTGTGGCCGTGTACTTTCATTTATTAAAAAACAAGTAAGGAAGGTTAAGTTCGGGTGTAACCGAACATTATATACTCAGTTGAGAGCTATGGTGACAACATAAGGGAAAATAACCATGTAGGAAAATGAACCGAGGTAACCCTGGAATGTGTTTGTATGACATGTGTATCAAATGAAAGGTATTACAGTGTATTTTATGAGGGAGTGGGCCATAGTTCTATAGGTGGACGCCATTTAGGGATATAGCCATAAAGGTGGATCAGGGTTGACTCTAGAATGCGTTTGTACGATATGGGTATCAAATGAAAGGTGTTTAATGAGTTTTTTAAAAGGGAGTGGGTCCTTAGTTCTATAGGTGGACGCCGTTTCGAGATATCGCCATAAAGGTGGGACCAGGGGTGACTCTAGAATGTGTTTGTACGATATGGGTATCAAATGAAAGGTGTTAATGAGTATTTTAAAAGGGAGTAATGCTTAGTTGTCATAGGTGGACGCCGTTTTCGAGATATCGCCATAAAGGTGGACCAGGGGTGACCCTAGAATTTGTTTGTACAATATGGGTATCAAAAGAAAGGTGTTAATGAATATTTTAAAAGGGAGTAATGCCTTAGTTCCATAGGCGGACGCCGTTTCGAGATATCGCCATAAAGGTGGACCAGGGGTGACTCTAGAATGTGTTTGTACGATATGGGTATCAAAGAAAGGTGTTAATGAGTATTTTAAAAGGGAGTAATCCTTAGTTTCATAGGTGGACGCCGTTTCGAGATATCGCCATAAAGGTGGACCAGGGGTGACCCTAGAATTTGTTTGTACAATATGGGTATCAAAAGAAAGGTGTTAATGAATATTTTAAAAGGGAGTAATCCTTAGTTCCATAGGTGGACGCCGTTTCGAGATATCGCCATAAAGGTGGACCAGGGGTGACCCTAGAATTTGTTTGTACAATATGGGCATCAAACGAAAGGTGTTAATGAGTATTTTAAAAGGGAGTGGGGCCTTAGTTCTATAGGTGGACGCCGTTTCGAAATATCGCCATAAAGGTGGACCAGGGGTGACTCTAGAATGTGTTTGTACGATATGGGTATCAAATGAAAGGTGTTAATGAGTATTTTAAAAGGGAGTGGTGGTTGTTGTATAGGTGGTCGCCGTTTTCGAGATATCGCCATAAAGGTGGACCAGGGGTGACCCTAGAATTTGTTTGTACAATATGGGTATCAAAAGAAAGGTGTTAATGAGTATTTTAAAAGGGAGTAATCCTTAGTTCCATAGGTGGACGCCGTTTCGAGATATCGCCATAAAGGTGGACCAGGGGTGACCCTAGAATTTGTTTGTACAATATGGGTATCAAAGAAAGGTGTTAATGAGTTTTTTAAAAGGGAGTAATCCTTAGTTCCATAGGTGGACGCCGTTTCGAGATATCGCCATAAAGGTGGGCCAGGGGTGACTCTAGAATTCGTTTGTGCAATATGGGTATCAAACGAAAGGAGTTAATGAGTATTTTAAAAGGGAGTGGGCCTTAGTTCTATAGGTGGACGCCTTTCGAGATATCGCCATAAAGGTGGACCAGGGGTGACTCTAGACTTTGTTTGTACGATATGGGTATCAAATGAAAGGTGTTAATGAGTATTTTTAAAAGGGAGTGGGTCCTTAGTTCCATAGGTGGACGCCGTTTCGAGATATCGCCATAAAGGTGGACCAGGGGTGACTCTAGAATTCGTTTGTGCGATATGGGTATCAAACGAAAGGAGTTAATGAGTATTTTAAAAGGGAGTGGGGCTTAGTTCTATAGGTGGACGCCTTTTCGAGATATCGCCATAAAGGTGGACCAGGGGTGACTCTAGAATGAGTTTGTACGATATGAGTATCAAATTAAAGGTATTAATGAGAGTTTTAAAAGGGAGTGGTGGTAGTTGTATATGTGAAGGCGTTTTCCAGATATCGACCGAAATGTGGACCAGGGTGACCCAGAACATCATCTGTTGGATACCGCTAATTTATTTATATATGTAATACCTGCCAAGATTTTAAGGGTTTTTTATTTCGCCCTGCAGAACTTTTTCATTTTCTTCTACTTAATATGGTAGGTGTCACAACCATTTTATAAAGTTTTTTCTAAAGTTATATTTCGCGTCAATAAAACAATCCAAGTACCTTACCATGTTTCATCCCTTTTTTCGTATTTGGTATAGAATTATGGCATTTTTTTCATTTTTCGTAATTTTCGATATCGAAAAAGTGGGCGTGGTCATAGTCGGATTTCGTTCAATTTTCATACCAAGATAAAGGGAGTTCAAGTAAGCACGTGAACTAAGTTCATTAATGATATGTCGATTTTTGCTCAAGTTATCGTGTTAACGGCCATGCGGAAGGACAGACGGACGACTGTGTATAAAAACTGGGCGTGGCATCAACCGATTTCGCCCATTTTCACAGAAAACAGTTGAACGTCATAAAATCTATGCCCCTACCAAATTTCAAAAGGATTGGTTAATTTTTGTTCGACTTATGGCGTTAAAAGTATCCTAGACAAAATTAAATGAAAAAGGGCGGGAGCCACGCCCATTTTGAAATTTTCTTTTATTTTTGTATTTTGTTGCATCATATCATTACTGGAGTTGAATGTTGACATAATTTACTTATATACTGTAAAGATATAAAATTTTTTGTTAAAATTTACAAAAAAAATTTTTTTTTAAAGTGGGCGTGGTCCTTCTCCGATTTTGCTAATTTTTATTAAGCGTACATATAGTAATAGGAGTAACGTTCCTGCCAAATTTCATCATGATATCTTCAACGACTGCCAAATTACAGCTTGCAAAAGTTTTAAATTACCTTCTTTTAAAAGTGGGCGGTGCCACGCCCATTGTCCAAAATTTTTCTAATTTTCTATTCTGCGTCATAAGCTCAACTCATCTACCAAGTTTCGTCGCTTTATCTGTCTTTTGTAATGAATTATCGCACTTTTTCGGTTTTTCGAAATTTTCGATATCGAAAAAGTGGGCGTGGTTATGGTCCGATATCGTTCATTTTAAATAGCGATCTGAGATGAGTGCTCAGGAACCTACATACCAAATTTCATCAAGATACCTCAAAATTTACTCAAGTTATCGTGTTAACGGACGGACGGACGGACGGACATGGCTCAATCAAATTTTTTTTCGATCCTGATTATTTTGATATATGGAGATCTATATCTATATCGATTCCTTTATATATGTACAACCAACCGTTATCCAATCAAACTTAATATACTCTGTGAGCTCTGCTCAACTGAGTATAAAAAAATAACAATAATAATTGGGGCTGCAGTAAAAAGTATAAATGAATTTAAATTAAATATGCTGCAAGGGTAGCATTTTGGCGGCTGCCGTGGTGTGATGGTAGCGCGCTGCGCCTACCACACCGAAAATCCTGGGTTCACGCCTCTGGCAAAGCAACACCAAATTTTAGGACATTAGAGCATTTTAGTAAGGTCACCCATCGGCAGTGTTTGGCAATCACTCCGCGTGTATTTCTGCCATGAAAAGCTCTCAGTGAAAATTCATCTGCCTTGCAGATGCCGTTCGGAGACGACATAAAACAGGTAGTTCCCGTCCCACAATTTGTAGAAAAAAATTAAAAGGAGCACGACGCAAATTGGAAGAGAAGCTCGGCCTAAAATCTCGCCGGAGGTTATCGCGTCTTACAATTTTTTAAGAGTAGCATTTGTTATAGCTAAGGCTTCGGCTGTCTTCATTCCAGCTGTTACTATACCGAAAACCAAAAAAAATTAGTGTTATGAGTTACAGCTCTGGCTTCAGAAGGCGATCTTGTGCTAAATGAGGCCCCACGAAACTGTTAAATAAGGAACTTCAACGTCGACATTCTACCACTAGTCAAGTAATACAAACGAACCAAATATGATAAGTATTTTAAGAGCTGCGTCAAAAATTAAAAAAAAAGTTTTTTCAAACACTGCGGGTGTTTCTTTGCCATAAAAAGCTTAACAGTAAAAATTCGTATGCCTAACAACTGCCGTACGGACTCGGCACAGAAAAGGGCTCCAATCAATCGAAGGGTGGCGTTCGTTGTGTGGTGTTTGCGTGCTCCGCCTACTGCACCGAAGATCCTGGGTTCAACTCCCGGGCAAAGCAACATCAAAATTTACAAAAAAAATGTTCACTACAAAAAAGTTTTTTAAGCGGTGTCACCCATCGCCATTGATTTGGCAAACAGTCCGAGTGTATTTCTGCCATGAAGCGCTTCTCTGTGAAAACTCATTTTCCTTGCAGATACCGTTCGTAGTCGGCGTAAAACACGTAGCTTCTGTCCCGCCAATTTGTATGTTAAATTTAAGGAGGACGGCGCAAATTGGAGGAAAGGTTCGGCCCAAATGTGTTCGGAAGTAAATCGCGCCACATTTGAATTTGTTTTTGTTTTTTTTTGGTAATCTATGGTAAACTTTCAAGTCCGTGTCAAGTTCGAAAAAAAGAACAAAACGGCAATATCGTATGCATATTTGACGCTTTCTCATGTCGCAACTCTGAAATCGAAGAAACGCTTTAACATTACCAATTGGTTATTCTTATTTGTTGTATTAACAGTGCTTCGCCCTATTCAATGGGCACGACCACTCACAAATTGTCATCAAAATCCTGTAACGGGAATCCAAGGAAACTGGCTGTTTCAACAGGGGACCATAGGGAGATGGGTGTTAGAGGCGTAGTTTCCACATTAAAATTGAAAGATGGTTGTTGTCATGTGGGGACACATCACATGCAGGCCATATATTACGTATGTCGGGGTTGATTCTGGACAAGTAAGAGTTTAACCTGTTACAGTATCCAGAACGAAGTTGGGCCAGGGTGACTCGTATTTCCCTTGGTAATCTGCTTTCTTCATATGCAAGGGTGGGATATTGCATTTTAATAACGGGGTTCAGCGGGCGCGTCCTGACAAAGGCGTTTACCGATTCTGTATGGATTTGGCTAAGGGCCTGCTTATGTTTGCCAGGATCAAACTGCTATGTTGGCAGATGCCGGAACTCGGCATATTTCTTTAGGAGATGTTCCCTTAATCGCAGTGGAGGCGGTACTAAATCAAGCAGTTGTTTGCTAGGGTGTCCTGGTTTGTGACAATTAAGCACGAACTGTTTGTTCAGCATTTCGTTGTGCTCTTTAATATTGAGCTCTTTGGCTTCACTATATAGATGGTGCTCGAGAGTCATAAGGGGACATCCGGTGGCAGTTCTGATTACAGCATTCTGGCCTGTAGCCTTTTCCAGTGTGTATTTTACGCTCTCACATTAACAAATTACTCTCCTCATATCGAAGTGACGCTGTCGCATTTAAAATTAACAAATATCATTGCACAGTACAGTTTGACCATCCTTCTGGCATTATTGATAAAGGAAATCAATGCAATCAAAATTTTTTGAGAACTCATTAATCTGTCCCCGTCATGATATAAAAGTAGTGCTTAGCAACTTTAACGGTCGGAAAGTTCAGCCTCCACAACGAAATGTGCTGAGCCTTATCGACTTCACCGGCACTCGAAACATGCTCATATCCAGCACCGCACCAGGGTTCAGCATAAAGATATATGACAAGCAACATGGCTGTCCCCTGATCGAAATGCATGTAACAGGATCGACCAGGTGGTAGTAGATGGACAGATGGCATGCTTCCAGTGTTTTAGATGAACGCACGACTCGATAACCTAACCTGGGATTCATTTGCAGCCAAAATAACAAAAACACAAGGAAGGCTAGGCGTCTAAAGGCTGTAGTCGCAACACACTGGCATTGACTGCCAACTCGACTCTCACACCTGCTCTCTGAGAGCACAAGGCAACCGACGCAATGCATAAACAGTGGGATCATATCTCTTCGCATCGCATTGGTTATCGGCGGAAAACCAACTGGTACCATGAAGAATGCCGTTTTGCAATGGAAAGGAGAGACGTTGCCAACAGGGCTAGGTTAAAAACGAACGCAACAAGGAGAGTGATTTGAAAAGGGAAGCGAAATGTCATTACAAGAAGAAAACCGCAGATACAAAAAGGCGTGGATGCGAGGAGCTTGAGCTACTAGCCACTTGGAAAAACGCCCGCAAATTTTTCCAAAAAATCCTGCAACCGACAGAAAGTTTTAAGTCCGGGGCAAACGCCTGTAAAAACAAAAACGTTATCTTGGTAACAGAGATCTAGAAGGTGTTAGATTATGGAGGGAATACTTCTCTGTGCTCCTAAATGGAGATAGTGATGAAAGGTCTAGGGAAGATAACGAACTCAACACGAAATCGATAATGTTGGGAATAGAAAGGATAGATTTAATGGTGGATGAGAACAAAACGAAGTACCTGCTGTCATCAGGCAAAGAGTTAGTGTATTTTCGACATTGGCGTGGTTTCCAAGCTGCCATAAATTCAAAATATTAAAAGGCTTCGTCTGTTTGACAACCAGCATTAACATAAACAATAACATTAACTTTCAAATCCAGCGAGATTCACTCTTGCCAATAAATGTCACTTTGGACTAGGTAGGCATTGAAAAATAAAGTCCCCTCTCGGCAAATGAAAATCATGGTCTACAAATCACTTATCGTAGCCGTCCTGCTATATGGTGCATAACGATATCAGATGAGGCGGCTCTGGAAGTGTGAGAGAAAATTTTTTCGTAAGACTTATGAGCCATTACGCGTGGGCGATGGCGAGTACTGAAGAAGATTTAATGTTGAGCTGAACGAGGTCTTTGCAGACTGCAATATAGTCAAGTGAATTAAAGCACAGCGGCTTGGCGGGCTAGATCATGTTATGCAAATTAAAGATGATGCTCTGGCTAAAAAAATATTGTTATCGGAACCCGCCTATGGAAGAGGAAGAAGAAGGGCAAGAAGCGCCACGTGATGTGACCAATTGCCGCCAGTTGAGCCAACAAAGAAGCGACTGGCGCACACTGTTGGACGGCGATAGCCGTTTAAGCGGTTAGGAGCCAATTAAGTAAGAAAGTAATTAAGTAATCAACCTAATACCTACCTAAGAGCAACTGTATACATGGAGTATTCTTGGTTTTTTATAATTCGCTTCAACTTAGGGCTTAAATGCTGGTCTACCCTAATAATTCTATAAAAAGAAATGCATTACAGTATTTCCTCAACGAGCTGCTTTATGCTTCAGCTTTTACTTCTGCAGCCATTGACTTGTATGACATTGAATTAAAAAAAAGACGGGGGAGGAATGAAATATCAAATGGTAAAAAATTTATTTTTTTGTCTTGATATACCAACTTTATATACAAATGTTGTTGTAATATATGCTAATCCTATGTAAATGAATATATACTCGCTGTATTAGATAAGAATTCAATGTAGAAAAGAACAAGGTGAATAACTAAGATTTAGATGGAAATTTTTTCAGTTTGGATGAATAAATAAATAAATAAACTACGTTAAGTGATACATTTTAGAGAAAGCTTTTATAAAATTACAGTAAAATTTACATTAGTAAATGATATTATGATAAATGATCATATTTGTATTTTGCTTTTAATGTTTTTTGTATTTAAACTAAATATTTTTAAAGGTGCTTTTCACTTGCATTGCGATTGTGCTGTTCGATTTGGGCGTAAATGTTTCATTTGTTAGTCTGCCGGGACTTTGAACCGTTTTGCGTAAGACAAATTTAACTTCGGGCAATCCCCGATGCAACGTGTAAATGATTAAAATATGCAAAAAGAAGGCAATTGGGAAAAACTTTACAACAACTAAGGCATGACGTAGTTGAATGCGTTTGTAACCATTTCAACTATCGTAGGAGTGCGGGTTCGACTGCCACTCCCGGGAGAAAAGGCTTTGAAGAGATTAACAAGGTATAATCGAAACAGCTGTCGCCTTGTCCGTCCTGATGTCACGTTGTTTAAATTTTTCCCAAATTATTAAATAAATTTAACTTCAGTTTTAGAGACATAAAGAGCCGTTTGAAGCAAGAACTTGATCGAGCTATACGCTTGATAAAATCTCCATTCGATGTGTGTGCATTGGTGAGCAAAGAGACAACACAGCAAGGAAATCAAAGCGTTATTATTGGTGTGTGTGTGTGTGTTTCTGTTCGGGGTTTAAAGCTCTTTAACTCCTTTCCTGCATAACAAACACTATCCTAATTGAAATATATCCCCGCAAAAAATCGTGCGATAAATCCCTAAAGAGATTGATCTCCGATTGATCTCTTTTGTCTACATTTGGGCATAATTTATCCCCTTTAGTCCCTTTCGGGTACAGTTGGTATTAGTCAGTATGAAATCCATGTAGCCGATTTTAGGTAGTGTTAAAAAAAACGGCAATGAAATGAGTAAAATAAAACAGATTACAGGTGATTAATCGTATTGTTTAAGAATAAACTAATTTATAAAAAAGGTCTAAGTTAAACGGTTTTATTGAAAACAATACATACATTATGTAGTAATAATACTAAAAGATAGAAAATAATTAGGTAGGTCCTAGGTACTAGTCATCCCACTGCTCATCAATCTAGGGCGTTGATCAGAAGATTAAATAAAAGCGTTGGGCGCGTGAAATTTCTAAAAATGTGAGGCATAACCTGTTTAAGGTTCAGTTTGTCTTACTTATGTCTATCAATAGAAATATGACGCGTCCAACGCCTTTATTTAATTTTCTGATCAACGCCCTAGATTGATGAGGAGTGCGATGACTAGTACCAAGGACCTACCTAATTATTTTCTATCTTTTAGTATTATTACTACTTAATGTAAGTGTTGCTTTCAATAAAACCGTTTAACTTAAAAATGTTTTTTTATTTATTTTTTTTACTAAATCGGTTTCTATTTCTGTATGTCAAATATGATTTCCAAATATGAGCGAAATCGGACAACAAATACGATTTTTGTGAATATCTCTTGCACTACGATTGCGACGATTTTTTTCTTATTATTGCATTGTTATCTGGTTCTGAACTATATTCCAAGTTTCAAGCTTTTAGCTTATCGGAAGTTATTTAAATTTTAATTACAAAATTCGCGCTGGCCATGCAGCCTGTCAAGTCAACCTAAATAAAACCGTTTAAAAATGCGGAGCCCTAAACCGAACCTAAATTACTAGGACTTAACGAGTACGCTGAAGTTAGGGTTAAATTTTCGGAGAATATTTTTTATTCCATTTTGAAAAGCGAGCGGAACAATTTACTTCAAATAGATTTTGTGGCTTAGCAAACCCTTCGATTGTGTGTCTGCCATGAAAAATGCGACTAAACCCTATTCGTGTCCTTAGAGAACCGAAAAGGAACTAGTCTTCTTATGTTCCTATGTGTGTACAATGGCGATTGGTCCTATTGATCCCTTTCGGGATAAATGGGTAGAATTAGTCTCTTCATAGGACTTGCTCAAACAAAAGGAAACAGTTCAACTCATACAAAGAGATCAAAACTGGCATCTATCGCATACTCCTTTGCAACTCATCCCGGATTCATCGTATACTAATCACATTTTTTGCAGAGCGCATACTCCTCTGCGACTTATCCCGTATTCTTCCTAGACTAATCGCACTTTTTGCAGGGATGTTCATTGAAAATTTCATGCAAAGCCGTTCGGCAGTTTTGCCAGGTCATCTTTTGGGTACCAAATTTTGTAATTATAATAGATTATGCCTCGTGAATGCGGGTATACAAATGAAATAAACCAATAAAAGCCGCCCTATTACATCTCAAACATCTACATTTTTGCATTTTAGTTTTGTGTCTCCTTTTCGATGTTTATTCTTGAAATATCTAATAGTACGAATGCATGCTACAACTCATAAAGCTGATGGATATCTTTACAATGAATTTTAAATCTGCCTATTTGAAATACCTACATGCATACATACATACATATGTAATATATATACAAGCATGGCAGACTACGCAGCAATTAGGTGGATTAAGAAATTTAATTGGATTGGCTTTGTGAACATTGTTGAATGACAGCTCAGCATGAACATTTTTTGTTACACGTGTACGATTGGTAGAACGCATGCAGGGCATTAGAGAAATTCTAAAGAATTTATTGAACATTTATAGTGTTATTGCAGACATCTGGCAACAAAAGCATGTTAATAATCCCTTTCCCGATTCCCTCCAGGGACTGCTTACACTCTAACATGGATTTTTTATGGTGTGTTGTGCGAGATTATTGCCTTAATTGTAGCTTGACTGTCAATATAAAAGTTAACACGATTGCAGGTTGGGCTACTTTCTTCCAGGGTTTCTACTGCTTGGGTTACGGCTACTATTTCCGCTTGGAAAACGCTACAGTAATTCGGCAGCCTGTAGGATCTGTTTATGCAGACCCTACTCCTTCCACTACTTTGGAATCTTCGGTGTATACATGTATCGCCTCGTCCGCCATTTGAGCATCCTTGCGCTAACCGTCCACCTCTATTTTGGCCTTAAGATCGCCACTGAAGCGCAGATAGGGAATCAGGTAGTCTGTTCGTCTTGTGATTGATGACGCTATACTACTATGGCCGTATGGTCGGCGCTCAAGCTGCCCGAGGCACCGAGCCTGGTTGCAGTTGTTAACGCTATGTCCTTTGCTACCAGGTCTATAGGTGGAATGTGCAGAATGGCATACAGTGCAGCTCTCCGGGTTGTTCTCAGGGCTCCCGTAATGCTAAGCATTGATAGTCTGCATACCCTTCTAATTTTTTGAGAAGGTTGCTTTTTGTGTGGCTTTCCAGCAAACAAGAACTCCATAGTATAGGATAGGGCTTACAATCATTGTAAAAACCCAATGAAAAAGAGAGGGCGATAAGCCCCACGTACACCCAAGCATTCTTTTACATGCATAAAGTGCCGTTGAAGCCTTCTTCACCCTCTCCTGCACGTTGAGCTTCCATGACAGCTTACTGTCTAGGATGATTCCTAGATACTTTGTGCAAGGTTTCTCCTGTAGAGTCACCCCTCCTAACTTAGGCCTGAGGGGTGACCCTCAGACTATACTTCACAGGATAATTTCTGTAAATATATAAACATGTAGAAAAAACACGGCTAATAGCGCTTTAAAGCTCTATAAATGCTACTCATACGACATGGCAGCCTTAAATTTATAAGAAGGTAATACTGTTTTCACACAGACGGCTTATTGAATAATAAAGGCATTTTTCTACATTAAGACGCTTATTGAGCTCAATCTTCCCTACAAAATTCGAATCTATTATTATTTCATTAGTAGCTAATCGAATGCTAAATGAAGTCAAAAGCACAATGCAACTCTGTTGGCAGCGTTCCGCTTCCGTTTCCGCTTCTTAGTTTTCAAAGCAAATGTCATTGTCTGCATGGCGGAACGATACAAGGTGCATCGAACAGCTGATTATAACCTTTTTTATTTGATTTGATACATCAACTACCGGCGCAGAACGATTTTGACATTTGTCCTTCGAATTTACAAGTACATGGAATTTTGTTTGTTTGTAGGTATGTTACTATGCTCCCACCTTGTATAGTTCCGCCATGATTGTCTGTCTCATCCTTCATACTAATCGAGCAGTTACTTCTGTGTGAAAGCAAAAAATTTACGATTTCATTAGCAGGTGAAATGAGATCATTAAGTTTCTGTGTGAAAACAGTATAAGAATGCGTTGAACTGGCCGGTCTGTGAGAACCTGCTAAAGACTGAAAGAGTCCGCTCAACGACCAACTCAAACACCCTAACAAGAAACAGGGCCTATGTTATAAAATAAATCCGTGGTAGTGGCAATTACTACACCTTTTCCAGTTTAGGTTCAGAAATTTACAACTCAAGTTCAGAAATTCCAATTTAAATTCAGAAAATTACAATTCAAGTTAAGAATTTTCATTTCAAGTTCAGAAAATTATAATTCAAATTCAGAAATTAAAATTCATGTTCAGAAAATACATTTCAAGTCCATAAAATTACAATTCAAATTCAGAAATTTATAAGTAGGGGGTTATTTTCCATTGGCTATTCTACTTCATAATACTACGTAATGTAATATT